>VZSZ01002946.1:21980-158458 GCA_013398815.1 Ibidorhyncha struthersii | reverse complement strand
TACAGGCTTGGGGAGGAGTGGCTCAACAGCTGCCCGGCAGAGAGGGACCTGGGGGTGTTGGTGGACAGCCGGCTGAATATGAGCCGGCAGTGTGCCCAGGTGGCCAAGAAGGCCAACGACATCCTGGCCTGTATCAGGAATAGTGTGGTGAGCAGGACTCGGGAAGTGATCATCCCCTGTACTCGGCACTGGTGAGACCCCACCTCGAGTACTGTGTTCACTTCTGGGCCCCTCACTACAAGAAAGACATTGAGGTGCTGGAGTGTGTCCAGAGAAAGGCCACGAAGCTGGTGAGGGGGCTGGGGGACAAGTCTTATGAGGAATGGCTGAGGGAACTGGGGCTGTTTAGCCTGGAGGAGAGGAGGCTGAGGGGAGACCTTATCACTCTCTACAAGTCCCTGAAAGGAGGTTGTAGAGAGATGGGGACTGACCTCTTTCTCCCTAATGACAAGTGATGGGACGAGAGGAAATGGGTTCAAGTTAAGCCAGGGGAGGTTTAGGTTGGATATTAGAAGAATTTTTTTCACTGAAAAGGTTATCCAATATTGGAATAGGCTGCCCAGGGAGGTGGTGGATTCGCCATCCCTGGAGTTGTTTAAAAAAAGGGTAGAGGTGGTACTTGGGGATATGGTTTAGAAGTGGTTTTGTCAGGTTAGGTGAATGGTTGGACTCGATGATCTTAAAGGTCCCTTCCAACCTTAATGATTCTATGATTCTATGATTCTAAGAAGCAGATGAGAAGAGGATATACTTGCTGCCTCTAAATCATTAGATCAGTGTCATGGTTTGTCAGTTTATAGACTCAGCTAGCCCAAGAAAGATGAGACTATACTGACCCTGAACTCGTTTTACCAGAAAATAAGATAGTTGCTAACCCAGTCAACGTGGTCAAGTTTCTTCAACCAAAATTATCAAATATAAACACAGTAATGTAGCCCAGATATAAAAAAGAAAGCAGAAGCCTTCTCAGCATTCTTGGGAGGTTAACAATGGCCTTATTTCTTCATCAGCGCTCCCTCTGGGACCAGAGAGCACCAACTGACGCAGTGGAGTCTTTGGGGAAAAAATTAAAAATCATCATTCATCCTGTGCAAGCACAATAGGAACTCTTCTGTCTCTCCCACCAAATAGGTAGCAGAGCTATTTTCTCCTATCCTTCCTGAGGAGGGCTGAAGATAGGGAAAGGGGAATATGACCCTTTTATGCCTTGGAGTGCAGATCTGCTGCATTCCTGGCAGATTAGGTGAAGTGATGGTGGGATGTGAAAGGGCCATGGGACAGAGACCACCTGAGAAGGAAGGAAACTGAGAATGTTTACAGAGAACTGGTCTTTTACTAGTGTGAGGCTTCTCTGTGGAAAGGGTGATGCTGCAGGGAGCCTGGATTTTGTTCTACTCTTTTTTTGTGTTTACTCTATCAAAGCCTGGTGATTGGAGTGAGTTGGGAGACACTGATTTCTGAGCCCTGGCTGCTGCCTTGTGCCTATGTCTGAGAATGCTGGCACAGACATTACGGGGCAGAGTAGGCTGGCCACCTCCCAAAGCATATGAAAATCTCTCCTGTGAGCCATGCAGACAAATGCAAACACACAGAACAAGGCATGCAGTGACTCGCACCCCTGGTGTGTGACAGCCAAGAAGACCTGTGTGAGCCTGAGCCCAAGAATTCCTTACATTAAGAAGTCAATTCTCCTTAAGTTAAATCTAGCCCTTATTTATCCACCATCTCCAGGCCTGAGTAAATGATAAACTGGCTTTTTCCTATCTGCAGCACTGGGAAGTATCGATAGCAACTTGACTATATCACACTCCTTGCAAGAGTATTGGGCAGCTCTACTGAGCGGAAGGAGATTTTGGAGGAAGTGTCACATAAACTCTAAGTGGTAGCACAGTGAGTGATATGGTTTACAAAACATCTAAGTATATGTTTTGCAAATGTCCTTTGGAGGAAGTACATGCAAAGTGTATAGCATAACACAAACTAAGCAATTTGCATTTATACTTTTTTATGAGTATTCTCAATACATCCATCAAAAAGAAACAAGGAATGTTTGTAAATTATTTTGCTCCCCTTCATTTCTCTCTCCCTCTTTAGTGTTTTATAACACAGCCAGCTCTTTCTGGGGTTAAGGGTTGTAAGGCTTAGCTGTTTGTGATTTTTTTCATGAAGCTTAATCATCTTGAATCAAGTGAGTATATATGAAGATACAGCAACAAAATCAAGTGGAGCCACTGCACAATATTTTGTTTCTTAACCTACTTGTACTCACTGTGTGTTCATCTCTTTTGTTGTGCTGTATTTATATTTTAAAGTTTTGCTGTAGATGTATTGGTGTCCCTGTAACAGAAAGTCTTTTCATTCTTTGGTTTCATGACACCTACTCTGTGACTGCAACTCCTAGCTTTCTTAGTACAACAAATAAACTGTTTAGGTTTTTGTTGTGGTGTTGTTTGGTTGGTTGTTGGGTTTTTTTTTTCCACAGGAAAAATACAGGAACAGAATTGACTAGGGACTTCAGACTTTGAAGAAAAATAAAAAGTTGCATACATTCCTTATTTTTGTGAAACTGCATACTTAAAAAGTAGGGATTATCAACACCAATTGCAAAATAAAATATTTTCCTTTATCCTTTTACAAATGGATTACCTCTGGTTTTGGTGTTTAGATTTTTTTACTAAACAGTATTTTTTTATGTTGAAAATGTTGGGAAAGAAATTTGAATACTATTAATACATATTGTCACTGCTTTAGCAGTTCTGTATTTGAAATGGTGAGTCAAGAGTACAATATTTATTTGTCCACATCGACATCAAATATTTACTCTGTAAGACAAGGCGGCAATATTCCAGAGCATCTATTCCCCAACTGTGTTGTTGCTTTCGTTTCTGAATTCTTTTTGTCATGCAATTTTTTTCACAGCTGTTGCTTGTAAAATTGGCTTGGATGCTGCTCAATTCAGAGAAATTATACTTTAAAACAATTTATAATTCTTTCATCTTCAGAACACAATGGATTTATTTGTGTTTAGATTGGGCTATTTTGTTAATAATCCATGGTCAATAAATCACAGAATTCTCTCGTAGAAATAGTTTTCAGCTTGCATAGCCATGATTTGAAGAACTCACGTCTTTCATTATTGTTCTCCTAATGATTTATTTGTAAAGGGTGAATGCAATTTTATACATTGGGGTTGATTTCGATCCTAATATAGGATAATTTTGCTATATTTTTATCCTATTAAATTTTGAAAACCATAACAACTTTAGTGTCATCTGTATGCAATACATTTTTACTACTTTTATAAAGCCTTTTAGTATATAGAAGCAATATTATAGCAAACCAAATTATTACTAGATGCTGAAAAATGTGATTTAAATAATTAATGATTGGGTTTTTTAACTAAGCAAAGTTTCTTCCCCTTTTCTCCCCAGTATTGTATTTCTTATGAAGACAGGCTTATAAGATGCTCCGACATTGACAACTTATGAACTTTGTTTCCACTTCTGAGAGATGTAATAAGCATAGCTTTACTGATACCTGTGACTTTCTGTAGAGATAGCAAAGAACAGATGTGTGAACAGAAAAAAAATAAAGCTGGAAAATGAGATTTTACTGAACTCTGTTCTGTGTGACTCTACTTTCTGGTACCGAAACCAGCCAAAAAAAGAGAGCTAAATTTGGTATTTTTAAACTGCACCACAAGGAATAACCTTTTAAAGATTCATACAAAATATTGGAGCCCATAGGCTGTTTCCTGATAATATGGTCTCTGAATCTTGATTTATTTAGCAAATGCTGAGAGACTGGACCTTTCAGGTACAATTGAGGAAACCCTTCAGACTATGTTTGGATCTTTTATCCCTGTTGAGAATAGTACTTCAGGCATGTAGTTATACACATAATGTATGTTAAACTCTTTCCTGAATTAGGATTGTTTCCTTAGGACAGGTCCTAATTATAATAAATGTTTCTTACTAAGAATGGAAAGAGTAACTACACAAAAATACTTTCAAACTGAGGCAATACAGGGAATACATATTTGATTCTTCAAATGAAAAGAACTATTTTAAAAAGTTTGTTAGCTTTTCTCCTTTAGCTCAGTTATAGGCCTTTCCTCTCCTCTCCGTTACTGTGTAAATGATCACACAATTTACCCTCAGAAATTAAAGAGGACATTCATAGATTTTCTGTGTGGCACACAGCTCTGTTTATGCTGAGCTGCCCAGTCACAGCAGTTCCTTGGAGAGACCCGTTCACCCGTCCAGAGCCTATGTGCAGAATGCTTTGGATCCCTGAGCAAAGTTAGGATTCCTGGCAGTGACTATGAGAATGTTTTTAATGTATGTATATACATAATTTTCATCTGCTCTACTTTTCAATATGTTACCTAATTACTGGGGAGTTTATACTTTCCATTTTCTTCCTTTTCCATTGTTTCGTTTCCATCATGCCTGTGATTCAATATACCCATGCTAATTCACCCCAGGTAGTTCCCATCATGCTAATTCAATATCAATATAATTCTGATTTATGATGACATGTATCTTAGAATTGCAAATTTATGGCACCTTTTTATAGGCAATAAAGAGCCACACTACTTATGATCTTTTCCCTTTTAGGTTCCTCAATGTATCAACAGTCAGCGAAGAGATCAGAAGCCATGAAAATGGCAAAAGAGGTAAATAATTTTAAGGTTGCATTGCTGAATCAAACTATATAATGGAAAAAAGTTTGAATAAAATTATGACATATTTTGCATAGTCTCAGCTAGAAGAGTTCCAGTAGAAGATGTTTTGCCTTTAATGATATTTGAAATACCACTATGTAAATACCATCTGATGTGATCAGTTGGGGGTTTTTCCCATGAAATTGTTGGGTTTTTAATGAATTCATAACTTCACCAAGCTATTGAAAGAACAGGCAGATGAATACATAAACATGTATCATAGACTCACAGAATTATTTGGGTTGGAAGGGACCTTAAGGATCATCTGGTTTCACCCCCCCTGCCATGGGCAGGGACACCTCCCACTAAACCAGGTTGCTCAAAGCCCCATCCAGCCTGGCCTTCAACACCTCCAGGGATGGAGCTTCCACAACTTCCCTGGGCAACCTGTTCCAGTGCCTCACCACCCTCTCATAGTAAAGAATTTCTTCCTAATATCTCATCTAAATCTACACTCTTTCAGTTTAAACCTGTTACCCCTCATCTTATTGCTACACTCCCTGATAAAGAGCCCCTCCCCAGCTTTCTTGTAGCCCCCCTCGCAATACTGGAAGGCTGCTATAAGGTCTCCCTGGAGCCTTCTCTTCTCCAGGCTGAACAACACCAACTCTCTCAGCCTGTCTTCATAGGTGAGGTGCTCCACCCCTCTGATCATCTTCATGGCCCTCCTCTGGACCCACTCCAACAGGTCCATGTCCTTCTTATGTTGGGGGCTCCAGAGCTGGACACAGTACTCCAGGTGGGGTCTCACCAGAGCAGAGTAGAGGAGCAGAATCACCTCCCTCAACCTTCTGGCCATGTTTATTCTCATGCAGCCCAGGATGTGGTTGGCCTTCTGGGCTGCGATTGCACATTGCCAGCTCATGTTGAGCTTCCCGTCAATCAGCACCCCCAAGTCCTTCTCCTCAGGGCTGCTCTTGATCCATTCTCTGCCCAGCCTGTGTTTGTGCTTGGGATTGCCCTGACCCACGTGCAGGAATTTGCACTCGGCCTTTGAACTTCATGAGGTTTTATATAATACATTTGAGAAAGGAGATTCAAACTGCTGCTGCTGAAAGGTTATTTTGTCACTGACGTAAAGGAACTCCTTATTTTAGTGACTCCCAAATAGAGGTCTGTGAGGCCATGGCAAGCTGATCATACCAAGAGTCTCCTAATCTGGTAATACTCAGGAAAGCTGTTTATATTAAAAATGTACATGTGAGTAAGCCTTCTCTGGAGCAGTGACACTAACTTTGTGATTTGCAGGTGACTTGTGGCCTGCCAGAGCACGGCAGGTACTCTGAGAGCTGGCTGCTGTGTCCTGACCTCCTCAGTGACTCTGATTCACGAGAAACAGCTTTAGCTGCATCATGGATGCAAATGCATGGAACTTATTCATTGTTTTACTATATTAGTATTTTAAACAAAAATGTTTCTAAGACCACTACATAATGATTTTGTTAAAAAAAAATCAACTTGTGTACACTAGCAGCATAACTGTCATGAATTCTGCCAGCTAACCAAATGTATCAGTCCATTAATTTTTTGCTAGCAAAGTGACCTAGTTCTCTAGACAATAGTATGTGTAGTATTGCTACATCTTTTGCTTCATTGACCTCTAAATATAAAATAAATCTTATTATCTGCTTCAACTATGAATACAGTAGTTATAATTTATCATATTTATTTCTTTGTTTCAAAATTTGTACACTTTTCAGAGTCTTATGATATGGGTTTATTTCATATTTACTCACAAGTCTACTCCAGTTGTCTCACTGTGTGAATATATACCTGGGAAATATCAGCTAAAACAAAAGATCACCTCACCACAACTGTGACATAAGAAGGACAGCCACTGTGTGATTTGTCAGGACAAAAATCAGCAATAAAATGGGCATCATCCTACAAATTCTCAAAAATGTGACTTTATAAAACAGAGGACAGTTTGAGAGAAGCACAGAGATTACTACAACCCACAAATAGCTCCTGTGATCAGAATCACATTGCAACTCCTTTTTCCTATTTTTTTCCCCTCATTTGCAGGGAGAAAATCAGTTTGGCAGAAATTAGGCTGAGCAAGATTACCTAAAGTTTTAAGTGCCCTTTGCTTCTGTAAAAGCTCTTTCTCTTAAATATCAGTGCATTAAAATGGTACAACAAAGAGAAGAATGAAGTGTACGTGTGGGTGGGAGCTGTTCCTTTATTTGCTTTGCTTTGTTTAGGAATGAATCTCCAGAAAGACTTCCCTGCAACCTTTTTGTAAACATAAGATAGCGGTTCCCTTTTATTTGCGTTTCCGTGACAATACTTTAACAATGCTCTTAGGGGAATGAAGTTGCCGTTCCCAGCAATAGAGCACGGCATACAAAAGCATAGTGGTCATCAACCTTTCAAATTGTGAATGACGACACAAGCTCCAACAATGATCTGATGAGTCACTTACTCTAAGGTTCTCTGGGGAAAACGAGTGGTTTGTTACTTTATTTCACTAATTAAACTAGAAACGTCTGTGTCCTTACTGCTGGGTGGACTGCCAAGATTCAGTGCTTTTCTTTTGTAAGCTACCTGACCTGCCACTGATGTCAGTCACAGCAACTAGCCTGCCAAAAAAATCATAGGGCAGGGAATACCGTGCCAGACACGCACTGTCCTTCCACTCTTCTGTTTGTTGTTTGGAACAAGAAAAAAAATCATTGAGAGTGTTGCCATGTGTTTAAGTGTCTTTGCTTCTTTACAGACTACCACTGCAAATATCACAAGCTTTCACATTTAACTCTTCTATAATTCTCCACTCTTTACTGCTTTCCTTTCGTAAGATCAGTTCTCATGCTAACAGTATCCCACCTATCAGTGTTCTTTTTAAACCTTACAGACATGACACAGTGAAACACCATAATGTCAGATTTTGTAGCAAGAAATGGCAGGCATTTTCCACAAAATTATGCTCCAGGGCCTACAAAACAAACAAACAAATCCAGTCTTTTTGATTTCAAAGGACTATGTTTGAGCAGGGTAACTCAATACAATACAGGCACCCCAAGCAAATACCTGTAGTCAAGAGAGAAGCTGGCCCTGCTCGTCTGGCAGAGATCAGTGTTAAAAGACCTCAAAGAGAGATCAGAAGGGTATATTAAGGGTTTCTTTAGGCTTATTCAAAGCTATCAAAGTATTTGTTGAAGCACCTTACTGCTGAGTAACTTAAAACAAATCCTCAGACTCTCAAGGCACTACACTTACATTGACCCTCTCTTCATATATTTAAAAACTGAGCATTTATTGTTACCATTTGCCTTTCATACCCTTCCAGGCACTGTGCTGATTTAGTGGGAGCCAATAGCCCTAAGTGCCTGGCTCAAAGAGCTGTATCTTTGTCTTAACCGGTTCTGCAATGCTGCTTTACACTGGCATTCACAACAGCAGAGGCCCTGCGTCCCTGGACATGAGTGGTAAGTAACTGTAACAAAACACTTTCTAAAGCATGATAATTTTCCAAGGGTGCAAGCGGGCATTGTGAATGTATTTTGCACAGTCAGGCTTTTAACATGTCTAGTTCAAGTCCAAAGCAAGGAGTTAAGCAGCACGATTACTTTCAGTTCACCTCCTGAGGCAATGAAACCCAGTGGTGACTATACTCTATTACAATTCTGCTTACTCATTTTGCTGCTAAATATGTTGACCTTTGGCTTCATAGAGAAATTTCTTGTTTTGTGGTGCAAAATAAAATGGAAAGTTTGATCACTATCTGACACTGTAGTCTCCAGAAGTTCACACAGAAAGGTTCCTTGTAGCCATATTCCTTTTGGAGACAGATAATCTGAGTCTTTATAGTCTCGTGAAAGGATGAACTGGTTGAAGAAAATATACATCTTTTAAACAGATGCAGCTCTATAATAATCTCTTCATATTGTAATGCAGATTTTGAGATTACCTGAGTTTTCCAAGAAAATCAAGGACTGATTATGGAATCGATTGACTGATTGATTGTGGGATTTGTGTTTGACATCTTTAATGAATTCCTTCAATATTGTTGACCCTTTTTTGTCCCAGACTATTAAAGTAAAAATGCCTTCCTTTCATTGCACTGATTTCTGAGACTGTATTATCCAAGTAACGAACATCTCTTTTTATGGAGATTCTATTCTAGTAAACACATTTGTGGCTTTTGATGAATAATGAGAAAGAATAATTGAGAAGAAAAAAAAGCATGGAATAAATAATTTTAACCCTTGATTTGCATAGATATCCTATATTTGGCAAGCAGCTGTAGGCTTTGACCAAGTAGGATTTAGTTCTGTAAGTCTTCTGGGTACTGACAGCAAAACAAAATGAAACACACTGGTAGAAAGGGATAAGAATTGAAATATCTGAACTGGCATAAGCTCTCCTGTGGGTCTACTGTTTGAGACAAATATTGGTAACTTAATTTGCCATCTTTTCATTTCCTCTTTCTCTAGCCAAGTAAGGAGAGTGCATACAGTTTTTAAAGCATTGAATCCAGGCCTGATTTTACTGAGCAAAATCCTTCAAACACAAGGTTAGATCTCTCTGGGCTTTATTGAGACTGCTTAGTGATGCACCTAGTGAGCATATTTGCACACTTGACAGCCATTGCCCCTTCTTCTGACAAAACTTACTAACTCCTTGGGTGGGTAAACTTGACATGCTAAAGCATGTCACAGTGCTGAAATCAGAATCAATGAATGCAGTCAGAGACTGGAAAAAATTAAGACATCATAGTCAATTATTTCAATACCGCTTGCCACATGTAGCCATGAATATGCAGAAACCATGGCACCTTTTTAAAGACTGGTCATACAATAAGCTCCAGTAAACTGTACTTAATTTGCTAGAGGTAAGGACTTGGGGAAACATCCTTCCATGATGGAAAGAAAGATGTGTATATCTACGAACACTGTATTAATTTTTTATGCTCATAATTATTTTCTTTTTTTTCATTTTTCTTTCTTTTTTTCCCCCAACTGATAAGTTGTGTATATTTCCAGTACACAAACTTGAATGGGACTGTTCATTATAACATCTCCTCTTTTACCATTCTTATAGCTTTTCACAGAATCATAGAATGGTTTAGGTTGGATGGGACCTTGAAGATCATTGAGTTCCAGCCCCCCTGCCATAGGCAGGGACATCTCCCACTAGACCAGGTTGATCAAAGACCAATCCAACCTGGCCTTAAACACCTCCAGGGATGGAGCTTCCACAGCCTCTCTGGGCAACCTGTTCCAGTGCCTTACCACCCTCAAAGTGAAAAATTTCTTCCTGATATCTAATCTAAATCTACCTTCTTCCAGTTTAAAGCCATTCCCCCTCATCCTATCACTACATGCCCTTGTAAAAAGCCCTTCCCCAGCTCTCCTGTAGGCCCCCTTTAGGTAATGGAAGGGAAAACTATAGCTCTTTAACACCTCAGCTGACTGTCCACATGTCCATGAGGGTCTTGCTACAAACCCAGGTGCAGAGACTCCTGAAGTTGTCAAGTTGTCTCTGTTCCCAACTCAGGCCACTAGCAGGATGGCCTTGCTGGTTTGGGGTCTGGCGTCTTTACCTAATGGTGGGACTCAACAACAATTCTTTCCAGAACCCTGCTCACCTCTCCCTCCTGAGCCTGGGGTGGTGTCCTTAGGCAGGTCACCTTCAATAAGGCCTTCTTGTGTGGTGGCACCTGAGGGAAGTCAATGACAATAAGCTTGGAGCTGGGGAGGGTTTCCTTAGTGCGATCCCATACCTATGATCTTCAGCACAAAACACAAGCTCTAAAGATCACGTTCTTCAGTGAGAAGCTTGAGCACAACAAGGCCTGTGGCAAGCCATCTTTTCCAGACTTCAGGCACTTGGCCCAGCTGACCCTCTACATGTTGAGAATCAAGGCTTCTCCATGGCAGAGGAGATGGAAGAATGGCTGAATGCTGCTGAAGCAACATGTCACCTCCAGACTCACTCCTCTCTCTTGCTCCAGAGTCTCAGAGGTCTTCTCAGCAGTTTATTGCTCATGATGAGGATCCCATATAATACTTTCTGTGCTTGGAGCTGGGGTTCTGCCATCTCAGCAGAGTTCTGAATCCATGGTCTTTGACACACAAGACAAGCTTAATGGCACTTGTACTGGGCAGGGCTGTAGCAAGTTTCATATGTGCAGCTAGGTCTGTGTCCAGTCCTCTTTGCTCCCGCTCAGTCTGCCAAGGCTCAGTCATTTCTTCTGCCTGCAGACTTCAGTGGCTTTGGTAGTATTGTCTCACTGATTTATTCCACTGATGTGTTATTTTGCAGTGAATTAATTCTGAAATACTTAATTTGTGAATTAGAGTGAACATTCAGTTAAGCACTTACAGCCAAATGGCATGCCATGTTTTTTTCTGAATTGGTTCAAACACAGCCAAAAGAAAAATTTAACATCAGAACGCAGTAATTTTCCTTATTGTTTCTCTAATTTTTATAGTGCAGAATCCATTGGAGGAATAGTCAACGGGAATAAATGGATCAGAGTCACAACTATCTGTTGTCCCAGTTGTAACTGAAACAAAATGAAAACTGATACAGAAAACGTCCTAGCTCTCTACAGAACACTCCTTGCTGGAAACAGACAAAGCTGATGTTTATTCAAATAATGAAGTAAAGGGTGGAAAACAACAAAATTACCTAAAGCATTTTGATGAAGGATGACAAAATCTGACCTGTAGAATTAAATCAGTCTGAACGTAACACAAACACACATGAATAGAAAAACAGTTTAAGACAAACTGTAAACAGAAGAGATAATAACTGGCATTTAGGGAAAGAATATGCAAGATATTTATAAGAGCCAAATCTATTTAACCTCCAAAACAATGGTTTTTTTATTCACAACCTCATTATGAATTCTAGGGATTGGGATTAAAAGCTCTAGAAACCTTGACAATAGCTGTCACCACTCTTGATTTATCATGCAAAAGAAAAATCTTGACGGGCTGTGATGTTTTATTTTTTGATATGTTTTTGGAAAGGCAACAAAAGTCTTTCCCAACAGATAACTATATCTAATACAGCATAGTGTAGCGCAGCATAGCATACCTAAAGCAGTATCACAGTGGAACCCAAGTATTTTAGATCACTGCTCACCATTTCACAAGCTATGAATAATGATTATGAATACTAGAACTGAAAACACTATAAAAGTGAACGATCTTTTTTTATTTGTACCACTGGCTTCAAGCACTGTGGTTGGCACAGTAAGGTAGGTAAAAGGAGGTAAAAGGGAGTATGCCTGTCCCAGGGGATGTTTGCAGGAAGTCTCCAGGTGGCATCAGTAAGAAAATGCGTGCAACAGATGATGTGTAGGGCTTAAACTGAGACACAGTAAAATCAAGTATATTAAACAAGGACTCGAACTCTCGTTTTCACCAAGGAAGAATACAAGTTGACCTAGATGAGAGGAGAGAGGAGTATAGGTGCCAAGCATTCTGTTGTTGTCTGATAAAGCCAGTGTTTTCACATAAACTACTGAATTATATTGCTTTGAAAAAGAAGTATGGTAAATTACAATGGCAGTCTGTAGTCAGGACCAGATGTGACCTGGGTGTCATGGTGCACAAGTGGGATGATCCTGCAGTTGCAAAGTTGCAAAAAGTCAGTGTTCAAGCTGATCATCGGGATGCAAGTGGTAGAGTCACGGCTGAGAAAACAGAAAGGCAGTTTCACTTATAACTGGACACCAGCACCTTTAATCTCTGTAATCCTTGCAGTGAACTGATGTCTTGCTTCAAGTTATTGGCTGCTGCGGGCTTGAGAGAGATAAGTTTATATGTCCTTAGTGTATTATTGCACACTGTGTATTTTATACACAGAGCTAAGAGAGCTGCAGTTACTCATCTGACAGATATGAAAATTACATTAGCATTCCTTCCCTGCATGCCCTCAAACTCTGTCCTCTGTTTTTTACTAGAAAAGCCAATGTTTTACTAACAAAGTCATTCTGAGGTTACAGGTCAATGATTTAACTGTCTCCAAATCACTCCCCCGGTGATCTCCGTGACTAGCTCTCCTACTCACATGAGACAGCTTAGAATTGTAGGTTAAACTTTAATGAAACACCTCTAACTTGGTGTTTGACCTCAAATTGATGATATTATGCTTCTGTGGGAATAAAGCAAGTCAAGTGTAATCAGCTTTATCTTCATTCTTGGTAACAGCTGGAGACAAATAGACATAATTTTAAATGGCAGTGGAGTACCTTGAATGCCATTATCACTAAACACTGGCAGCTTCCAGAGCATTCACAGAAGAAGAAAAAGCTTTGTGCAGATAAAAGTTAACTAAAAAGTTTTATGGCTCCATCTCTGCATCCTGTGAGTGTGTGTGGAGACAGGGATGGAGTCGAATCAGAAGCTGGGAAAAAAATTTGTTTTGCCTGATATGAGTGCACATAGAGGATTCCTGGTTTGCGTTTAGAGATCAAACTCAGGGATGAGTATATTATGCCTCTTTTCTGCTGGTTTGAAGAAAAAAATTTACCCCTCAATTTCCCTTGATTTTCAATTTGTGTGGCAAAAGTACTTCCTGAAGTAGTGACTCACTTTAACTACAGCTTGAATTGATGGTGGCCTGAGCTATATGTTTGAAAAATGGATATATGCAGCCAAAATACAGCCCAGCACTGAAGACCGCCACAATGTTTGCTACTTGCTCTTGCCAGTAGTTCAGCTATGGGGATACAATGAAGACACTGTTTAAAAATATAACAAACTGAAGGAAAACTGTCTGCCTATGTATACACCCGACAGGGCTCATAGGTGTGGTATCTGACTGAACTTAAATACAGGAGGAAGTCATCATCATTATTAAGAACTGGAAGAACTGGGAAAATACCTCATAGCTAATAATTTTAAGAGATACTTTTAGCACTGCTTTTGACTGTGAGAGGCCAATGTGTGCAGGACTAGGTTTCTGCAGGGTACATGCTCTTGAAATTATTTGTCAAATATGTTATACAAATATATTTTGGTCAATTTGAGAGGTTCATTGTGACCATCCAAAATGTGAGGTTTTACAATTGGGTATGAATCACTTGTTGTTGCTTCTATTTCTTGATTAGATGAGAATAAATTTAACATTCAAATTCTCAGAACCAGTTCCAACCAAATAAATATTAAAATGTGAAAACACGACCCATCATTTTGGTAAAATGTGCAAGGATTAATTTTTGACTCCTGTCAGCAGTACAAAAACATAGGTGGTTTCCTGAAGTTTAACATCCGACCTTTAAAATATAACTGGGTTACCATATTTCATTGGGATATTAACCTAATGGAATGACTAAGCTAACCTATTAGAATATGGTTTATGTGACATACAGACATACATTCTTCTGCAGTCTCTGTACCTTCCAGAACAGTCACTAATTTGTTACAATATCTCTGAAAGAAGATTAGAAAGAACAAACAGGTAGCAAAGAGTACAAGACTCACCAGCAAGTGTAACTCTCCATATGAGGGTGACAATATCTAAGGTTTGAAAAGAAAACTACAGCTGAAGGCTAAGTCTAAGAATTCTTTATGGAATTCTATAGCCCTTTCTTCAGACTTGGTGAAACTTCCATAATCAGGTATATGTGCTGGTATATATACTGCAAAAACAAAATCTGTGCAGAGAAATATTTCTAACTTTCTCCACAGTTTATAATGCAATCACTTCAAAAACAATGAGCACAAAGTAATCACTCCCAATAGATATAAGCCTAAGGGTTAGTTTATTTTAATATCAGAAAACCTAATACTCTGAGAAATGTGGATCTCAGAGTTCTTGGGCTACTAAGTAAGTGAAACACAGGACACATTGTTTTAAACAAATTTCTGGAGTGACCAAGTATACTGAAAGAGTATTTGAGATGTTTAGATTATGTATTTGGATTTTCAAATAGACAACTCAAATGGCAATTTCTCACATCTGTAGGTTCATATCTGGTAGAATGTTAAAGTACCACAGATAGACATCAGCTTTGTGCATTAGCATGCGTGTGATGTCTGTGTGCTCTAAATCACAGCTATTTTGTAATAAAGAGGATGGACAACTAACAACCCGAGACCAGCCATAGGTAACAAATTCCTTTCAGATACAGCTACATGATTTTTGTGGTGTGTATGTGTGCTGCTATTGGGTAAAACCAAGTTGGCGAACATTGCTCTCAAAATCTTTCAAAGCACAGTCCCATTTTATCTTTCACTATGTGTAGACCTTGAACCTTCGATACTGAGGGGTTATTAAAATCAGAAAACAGAGAGAAGTATCAGCCTGGAATTTTTGCCCTGCTGGAGGAGAGGAGAAGATATTTGGAAAACCTGGGCAAAAATATGAAACCAAATGGTCAACATTATCATCTGTAAATGATGTGTTTAAAGTGTTGTCACACCAATGGGTGTGACAATTCTGATTGAATTTTAAATTATGATTAGCTACTATTTTTTCATACATCCTCTGCCTCATATCATGCAAAGAAGGGAGGTATTACTATGACCAGCTATTTAATCTTATCTTTTCTTTCTGGTTGCTCTCAGGATTTTTTTTGTTTGAAGGTATTTTCCCAAGCCTTTTTTTAATTTTTTTTAAAAAAAGATAATATTAATTTTCAAAGCATGTTACGGGTAAGATTTTTTTTACAGTATTCTAGCATCTAGAATGATATTATTCACATTTTTAGTAAAAGATTTGAAACATAAACAGAAATTAAGATCACTTAAGTTTTTCACCTCTTAGCACTTTCATACTCTACCTCTTACTCCTTCATCTTACTGGGTTGAACTTGCCAAGCAATGTTCTGCCATACTATGTCTGTTATAAGAATCCAAATGTGTGATGGGAACCTGCCTATCCTGAAGCACTGGTGCTCTGAGAATTACAGCTTCATAGTTTTTGCTACTTGGCCTACTGCATGATCTTCCCCTTGACTGCTACCAGCTCTTCAACAAACCACAAACTAGTTACTGGTGTTTCCGGAAGTCTCAGGATTACGTTTCCCTGGCCAAACCAGAGGTGAGGCTTGCAGGACTGCTGTATTATTAGGGCATTGAAACAATTACCTATAGAAACTTCAAAATGTGTTAAATAAATAGCATATCATTAGATATTTTGAAGCAAGTTCTGATTCAGAAAAAAGTTATTTGAGAATCTAAGATCTAGATGCTTGTTTCCTATATTTCCTTACTTTTCAGTAAGTCTCATAGGCTGAAAAATCCTGGTCTAGTTGATCACAGTTCTGATTCACTAATCCTCACTCTTAGACAATTCCCTTTCCCCTTCTCCCTTTAGCTATTTAGTAGATAGCTCATTTGTTCCCTCTTCCCACACTTGATCTCAATCTTAGTCTTCCTGAATCTCAGTTTCTTCTGGTACACTAGTTACTATTCGCTCACATCCCACTGTCTGTCTGCATTACAAGCCATGTTTTCTGTTTTGCCTGTGCTTGGTTAGCCTGTTTCTTTTCCTCCTTAATGCCAATTCTTGCCTCTAGTCTTTCCAGATCATATTCTTTGCCACACCTGCAGTTCCAGACCTTCTAAAAAATTCTTGTCTTTCTCAAACTGCTTTTATTCCACCCTGTTGGAACAAGTGATAAAGAAACTGAAAAGATGGAAGAATCTGAACTTCAGTTGTGGTTCAGTGCCCAGGCACCACACAGACCAGTAGTGCAAAACTCAGAGAGAAGTCTGAATTGCAATCATCTAACACGTTTTTCCTGAGCATGAACAAACTTTTTAAAAAAATATGTCTTTGCCACAATGTGGACATTTTCAGGGGCTAGTACAATATAAATCTTTGACAAATAACTTATCTTCCTTTGTGATTTCACAATTCTGCTCCAACCACTGAGGAGTTTGAGCTTTCAGGAAAGAGGGTGTGTTAAAAAGGGGGAAACTCAATGTATTTCTCTGAAAAATTTGAATCATATGGTTTGCATTTCCCAAGGCATTCAGAAACCTGCTATGGAAATATCTTTTCAAATGGTTTAGTAAAAATCTTAAGACATGAAAGTGGGGTCTTCTCTTGGGAAGTATTAGCTGACCTTAACAAGAAGAGATGCCACTACCTTCACCTACAATTAGTCAGAGGAAGGTTTTAATTATGAAGCCACTTGTCATAGTTTGCCCTTGACAGAACGCTATGGTGGAATTATTACCCTGTAATTTACAGTAAACTGCTAGTACATGATTAGTAGCTCTGGATTGTCTTTCTTTGAAACTATCATCTCCCTCCGCACGTGCATAAAAACCCAAGCTAACTAGGAAATGCAGGATCAAACATCTGTGAAACATATTTTATGCTGCATTCTACTAAGTTCTGTTTTGTTCTAGCATTAATTATACCACATGAATTCAATGTTACGTAACCTCATAAAAATGCAAGAAATAACACATATCACCCATGTATAAGTGGTGGTAAGCATCACTTAAATCTCTGTTTAATGGATGTTCAAATCATTGTGCTAGCTGTTAAGAATCTGGTCTGTGTTACATCATTTACTTAATGACAATAAATTAAGTTGGCTGCAAGGTGACGCTTTTAAAGGTTTATTAGACCATTCTCCAGGGACCTATTTCAGTTTGGTCTTAAATAACTCAAATTAATGCTCATCAGGCTAGTGAAACCAGTAAGTTTTCCTCATTGGCCAACTTCCAATTTTATATTCTCCTCATCCTTTGAATCTTCTGAACCATGTCTCAGATCTAGAGAAAGATTTTTATTATGGGATGCCAAGTGTAGCTATGAAGGACAGCAACAAACTACTTTAAATATGGTTATTGAACAGAAAGGGAAATGGTCTTGTTATATCCATGCAAAATATTTGCCAAGGATCCGAGAGGTTAAGATGAAGAATGGAGAGAGCTAGAGTTGTTGGAAATTATCTTAATTGCAATGGAATTTTTCAAGTTTCGTTTACCCTTACCAACAGATATAATGCATCATTATGGGTATCATGTCAACTGAATATGACTACATTCCAAGAATCTGATGCAGATGCGAGTAACACATTCACAGCAGCAAGGACTACAAAAGGGTCAGTAGGTTTGGCTTGTGCAACAGATGGCATTTACAAGGAAGAACTGACAGCTGGACTAAGTGTCTTTGACAAAATAATTTAGGGGAAAGGATAAATTTGAGAGCTTTGAGAAGTATCAAGGGAAAAAATAATCAAAGCACACAGCCATGTCTCCATGTTACATTAATGAGTTCATTCATGTGTTGGTCAAATTGCCCATGGGGACCTGTCTATGCAAAATGGTTGTTATCTTTTTAAATATTGCCAAAGACTGGAAAAAAAACCCTGTGTGAGGAATGCAATTAAGGAGGAACAACTGTTAGGGTTATCGTCACAGACCTTGATGTTTTAATTTGTTAAGAAATATACTAATGACTTTGAGTCACCAAGAATATAATCACCTTGTTTTGAAAGTCTAGAGGAGACCGCCTCCTACCACTGATGTATTTTTTATAGTCTTTTTACATCAGAAACAGTCAAACGATAGGCCACACAAATGAACTGAACAAATGTGCTTAAAGCAGTCTATCTGTAGAGAGGCTAGAAAGGAATCAGGGGAGGTAGACGCACAGCATCCTTATGGCTAGTGGCAGTAGCACAAGTCTTTTCAGTGCCTGAAGCAGCTAGCTGTGGCTGAATCAGAAGTGGTGACAAGAACCCTCAGAAGGAATGCAACAGCACATCCAGTCAGAGGGATGGTTGGGTGATTTTCTTCATGTTGGCTGCAGGAGGAAACTCTTCCTACCCACAAATTAGTTATTTGTAACTCTTCCTCTACTTTGAGGTAACCTTCATCTCAGGACTGCAGAGATATCCCCATGTCTCAAATTTTCAGGGACCTCTGAAAGGCACTCTAACAATTTAAATGCCTTACTATATAGATATTGTCCTTGAATTGCAAACGGATAAAGATTGTTTGTATAGCTGCTGGGTAGGAAACAGACATCAGGAGCATTATTTTGTACAGGATATTGCTTGTAGCTCGTTCAAATAAAGAGGAGTTTCACCAGAAAAGGGGAGGGCAAGACAGTGTCTTTGGAGATATACAAATAAAAACATACAACTTCTGTTGAGAATTTTTCCTGGAAATCTTTAATGAGATTATGTGTTCTAAGTAGTAAGGGGAATTCCCTGCCTCCCCCCAAATGCAGAAGCATACAGAAGTTTAATGTCTCTGCCCAAAGGACAGAAAGGTTAAATGGTTTAAAGAGACAGATGCTAGAGGGATAGCAAAGCAGAGAGAACAGAAGAACAAGAAGGGAGAGAAGGCACAAAGAGATATAAGGAGAAAAGACAGATAAATAGAAAAGCAGATAAGGAAAAGATTTATGGACATTGCTATGGCAAGGAGTAAAATAGGCTAGAACCAGGGTAGTAATGATATGTCTGGGTAAATAATGCATGATATCCAATCGAGGGAAAAACAATGAGTGAAAGAATTAAAGGTGCAAGAAAAGGAAATTAAGAATTTCTTGGCTTAGTGTCAGCGCAGCATACATGAAAGACGATACCCCCCCCAAGATTTATCACTTTTAAGTAACACTAATATTCTTGTCATACTGTATGTGATGATAATGAAAACTCCAAGTGATAAAGCTGATTTGTATTTTTGTTTTCCCGTACTGCCAGCCAATTAAGGTTTTCTAACTTTTGGCACAGCTCAGCTGACTTGTCTTCTCTGAGTATATGCACTACATATTAGAAAAAGAAATATATCTAGCCTGAAAACATTCAAAAAAAACCCAAAACCAAGCCTGATTCTTCAGTCATAACATATTTCCCCATATAGCTATTGGCATTTATTTATTTTATTAAATACACCTAATATTTAACAAGAGCAGCAACAACAACAAAAAGCACCCAGTACAGTATCTCAAAAAAATTATGTGATATCCTCTGTTGATCATGCTGGATTGGTTTTATTCTCAAAAACAGAGCATGATTGTTAATTAACATTAATTGCACATTATTTACAGGCTTATTCCACTTTCTCAAACTATCCTTCAGCCAGCTCTGCTTTTCACAGTGTATTTATGGTGCACCAACCCTGTGTTTGGAATTACCAGTCTGTGCGCATGCAAGGCTAACATAGAGAATATTTGGCCTCTATAAAATAAACCAATGTAATATTAAGTTAAGTAATGGCTGCTGCCCTCCAGTATTAGTCTTTTCAACTTTTAGCTTAATAATTTAATTTATTCCAGAAGATGCACAAATCAGGAACCTCACCACGTCCTTTGTTGCCTTTACACTTCATGACAAAGCAACTCTTGAAGATAGTCTTTCAAGCGGTCTGCCTTGCTTAATCAGACCTGGCCTGCTCTCCATAGAAGTCTAGACTTTTCTTAGTAATATTGATGTAATTCTGACAGTATTAATCACAATACTTTCATTTGTCTTTCATCTTTGGTAATAACCTTTTCAACAAAACTATTAAAAAGAACTGATTTGGAGAATCAACTTTGTAGTACCATACAGCAGAAGCACTGTCAGTCAAGTCTTGAAAATGTCCAAAACCAGAGTCTGCACAACCTTTCAGTAGGAAAAATGTCCTCCTGATGATGTTTTTTTTACTTTCAACCTGTCAGAATTTCCCATTTCACTTTATGACCAGTTTCTGCCATTCTCCCACCATGCACCACCAAGAAGAACTCTGTCTCCCTGATGAACTCTCCACACATGGTGGGAGGATGGCCACTAGGTTCTCCTGAAACAGTTTTTTCTCCAGGCTAACAAGCTTTTCCTCACTGAGCAACTGCTACAGCCCCAACTATCTTGGTGGCCCTCTGTTGAACTTGCTCCAATTTATTGATGTCTTCATATACTGGGGAGTGGACACAAAACTGAACGCAGTACTCCACATTAAAAAGGAATAATCATATCCACTGATCTGCTGGTTGTGCTCCTATTAATACAGCCCAAGATGGTGTCAGCTGTCTTTGCTGATAATGCACTTCTAATTCGTGTCTAGCTTTCTGTTCACAAGGACCCCTGGTGCCTTTTCAGACTCTACCCAGGCCCCAGTCTGTACAATTGTAGGGTTTTATTCTGTCCCAGGTGCAGGACTTTACATTTGTCCTCACTGAATTTCGTAAGATTCCTGTTGGCCCATTCCTCCAGCTTGCCAAGGTCCCCCTGGCCCTGCCCTTGAGCATGTCATCTATTACCCCCAGCTTGGAGTTGTCAACCAACTTGATGGGGGCACATGCCTTCTCCTCCTCCATATCACTGGCAAAGGTGTTAAGCAGAACACTTCCCAGGACTGACCCTTGAGGAACTCCACATGTAACTAGCCTCCAGGTGGAGGACTAGTCTTTAATCCCCCACACTTTGAAACCAACAATCCAACCAATTTTTCACTGTTATGTTTCATCTCTAGAAGATGTTACTAGGTTCATCTTGGTGAAAAAAAAAAAGAAAAAATAAAACTAGAAATAACTTGCATCATAACTGTGTTTGGAACAGCTGCACAGTGCTAATAAAATATGTTAATGAAATGCAATACAATGCATTTGATGTTATGAGTAAAATGAAGATAGTGCATGACTTCAAATATTTAATGTTAAGAGAGGAAACTTTTCTTCCTTGTTACTCTTGCCTGGTACTAGGTAATGTTCCATTACTACTTTATCTACAATTTTACAGGAATAATTCTAATGACATCAAAGATTTAGCAGTTAGGTAACAGTTTGGGGGATGAAAGAATAGTGTGTTGTTAAGGAGCCTTGCCTTACTCATGAGGAAATCTTACTGAGATATGTAAGCGCTAGAAACAAATTACAAAATAGAGGAATTCCAGATGTGACACTAGCACATCTAGTTTTGTTCGAGAAGAAGCCAGATGTGCCTAAAGAGACAGTGGCCAGGCATACCTAGATTTATCTGTGTTCTACAGTTTCACCCGTAACGCATGTATTTACTGGGGTTACTGAGATTAAAGGAGTCACCATGTGAAAACAAAAACCAGTACTGTACTGCTGGGACTTTAGTCCAAGTCTTGCATAATATCAGTGGAGGGAGGGCTAATCTATATGCTTAGCTCCAGAAGTTGAGATATTTCATGAACAACCTAGTTTTCATTTTAATAGAAAAAATGGGAAAAAATAATACTTATGCTTTTGATCTGTGTAGTGACACACAAAAGAGTCTAAAATACTGACTAGATGGTACTTTGTCATCTCAGAAATAACAACACAAAGAAAAAAGAGACCAGAACATACCTTTTTAAAAGTCTATTTCTTTTTCTCTTTAGCACTCAGGAGTTTTAAGCCAGAATTTTGATTATTTTTTGGCGTCACTTATGATTTTCAGTGCTTATGGTTGTTGATTTTTGTGAACTGATTGCAGATGATCTTAAAGGTCCCTTCCAACCTACATGATTCTATGATTCTAAGGTGGAGAATGAAAGCCCAGATATAAAGTCAAATTTGAACATGGGTTAACCTACAAACATCACTGTCAAAATCTAGTTGCTTGAATAAGTTCTGATACACCTGAACTTTGTTCCATATATCAAACTTGAAATTAACCTTTTGTGGAGGATTTATATTACAATGTTTGGTTCTCTTTTTTATTATTAAATTCATATTCATTTACATTTTTCAGTTAGAGCCAGGTCTGAGGGAGGATTGCCAAAATACATAAAAGTATGGGTTCTTACGGTATTTTTGGCCTCATTTGTCCTATTTTGGCACTTTAGATCGGCTGTAATGGATTTATATTTCTGTCCTTTAACATTTCTGTGGTTTTACTCCCAATTTACAATTCTTCTACAGATGCATTTTGCACCACTTGTCCTCTCTCAGGATTTGTCCATTTCTGATTGGCTTACTTGCCACAGTATCTCACGTTACATGCAGCATGAACATATAATAAATACTAATTCATTTACAAAAATAGATACAAGGGAAAAAAAATTATTTTTGCCATAGTTTCCTGACTTCTCTACCCTGTGTCCCCTTGGTGACTCTCACCTCTGCAGCTCGGATCTGATGTATTCCTTTTAAAACCCAGCTGTTTATTTTGGCACGTTGCAGAAACAGGAATCTGGTTCTTAGGAGAGGAAAGACTAACCACATCACAGAGCCGATCAGAAGGACTGCCAGCTGCACTGCGGGGCAGGCCTGTAAGCCAATCCCCACACTCGCCTCCACTTGTGCACACAGTTTACCTGCAAACTCTCTTGGAGGTAAGGCTAAGGAAAAACACTAGGAACAGAAGACAAAAAAAAAAAATAAAGAAGGAAGAATAGCTTCTTATAAATGATATCCTGAAGATTTTATGGAAGACTGAGGAAGAATACTTTGAGAAAGTTCTATCCTTTAAGTGAGCTCAACTTACAATCAAAAGACTTTCTAGTCTGGTCTATGCTGAAGCATTTTGGTAGGTCAGCACTCTAGATTCTGTATTTTTCATATAAAGTAGACAGGGAATTTTATTTTTTGCTATTTTGATAGTAAGCTTTAGAATTTCAAGACAGAATTAAGGGGAAGTAGGCAGTGGAAGTGTTGGTAATTTTGTTCTTTCGAGTTCTCCATATCTTCAATTTATAGCATGTTAGGGTTTTTATAGATCAAATATAGATATACATGCAAAAAACTACTATTGTTGGCTGAATAACAAAACTAGATTAAAAAAATAAGAATTTGTTCTAGAGGTATTTCTGAGAATAACCCAGACATCGTAAATTATTCCCATGGTAGTTTTGATTCAAAGGCCTTTTTTGCAAAATTGCAAATGACTCGGACCCTTTACGGCATATGATACATATCATCTTATCCAGTTTGGGGTGGGACGAATGACACCGTGAGGCAAGCTCTAGAAACATCTACATAGAAATGCAATTAAACTTAAAACACAACTTAAGGTTAATTTTTCAGTCATTTCCTTCAGCTACTTCAGTGGTAGTGTCGTATTTAAATAAAATTCTCCCAGGTACACAGAAGTTTCTGGACGCAGTGCCTTTTCCTTAATCTTCTAAATTCCTCTATTTACCTCCCACCACAATTATACTTGCTCAGGCAGAGAAGGAAATGGTCTAAGCATGGAAGTTTGTTAATCCCTTTGCAAACTATGACTGGGATATAATCTGGAAGCTTGATTTATTCTCTTAAAGATCTGATCTTTCAATAAAGACCAATTTCACTCATTTGGGTCTTGACAACTCCATTTCCAGTTACATGTTTGCAATGATAATCTTCTAAAAGAGAGAGATATGAATCATTGCCTGGCACAATTTGCCACCTTGGGTCAAGTGCAAGATGTTTAATGCACTTAACCCAGACATGCAATGTTTGAAAAGAAGCTCTAAATTTGAGCAGACAAATACACTCATGGCATTTCGGTACATCTAACCAAAAGAACTTGGGGATACATTCTGGAAAGTGAGAGATTTTGTTTGGGAGCTGTACTAAACACTCATTTTGCTGGATTCTATTCATTTTAAATAGTGAAATGGCTTCATAGTTTATTTAGCAATTTCTGTTATCCTTGTACAACATGTGTTCATACTAATGTTGAGGCAGCAGTATTGCATTTCATTTTAATAGCCAACTGTTTTTTTAAGTCTTGTTTTAACATACATGGTATACTCACACACACTATTCGTTGCCCTGCCGCTTTGCTTCTCAATAAAGGAAACTGGTTCTCCCAGTCTCTGCAGATTATCACATCTGTTTTTATGTCACATAAAGAACAGTCTTTTGAGGATTTTGAACCCAGACGGATCCTGACTTTTCAGCCTTGCCAACACTATTACTCAGCTAGCTGTATCATACACAGCCACAAATGCAACAGAAACAAATATCCTACCTGGTATCCACAAATGCAACAGAAACAAATATCCTACCTGGTATGGACAATAACTGACATCTGAAACATTTTGCAGAGTTTTAATTAAGTAAAACTAACAAGACCATTTTCTGAATTTGCCTTTGTCAAATCTATGAAAAGAGATATCTCTTTTCATAGATTTGACAGGAGATATAGACTTTTTATAAGTGTGGGGGGTTTTGTTTCTGAAGTTAATTTTTTTATTTATCTCAATATTCTTCTCGTGTGGCTCCATCTTGTTGACTGGGGACTTATGTCAAATTTAGATTTTTAGCTGAACTAATTTGGGAAACAAATGTCAAAGTAATCTTCAATAACCTCATAAAGTGCTGCTTAAGTGAGGTGAATAGGCAGTAATAAGCAGGGAATGTTAGTGGAGGTGGGGGAAGAGGAACATTACTAGCTTGTTATTCCAACTTCTGAAAGTGAGTCGGAAGTATGCAAATCAGGGTTTTGGGGACCAGACATGGAAATATTGTCATTTTATTAGTGACAGTATGTTACAAGAACAAAAGCATACCTTATTTTATTTAAAATTGATAGCCAGTCAAGGCTATCATTAAAGGATCATTAAAGTTCTTGAGCATTATGACAATCTGCATCTAAGAGAGGTGCCTGTGGGTGTGGCATCTATCCTAAAGCACCAAGCACTAAAACTTTTTAGTATGTGGAGCACTTCCAGGAAAACCACGTAAGGTGAGTGGCCAATGGAAGAATTATACTTCCCTTCTCATCCGTCTCTGAGTATCCTAGGTACAGATGCGATTACTAGATGAGGAAATAACTCATTAAGGCACTCTAGCTTCCTCAGAGATATTCTTCAAAGGACAGTGCTAATGGTTTAACTGTAGTTCTATTTGATAGCATCCTACATGGTGATGCATTAAGTATCTTAAATTATATACATATATGTCTTAAATATATTAAAGACAAGGTATGTAGAATAGCAAGAATGTCTGTTTCCTGTGCTCTAAAATGATAAAAAAAAAAAAAATGGGTTGTATTCTAAAATGCATATCTACTACACAGAGTACAGACTTTTTGTTGCCCCAGGTTGCACTCACACCAAGGGAGACAGGGATTTACAGGTCTAGATGTCAGGAACAGGAAAATAACAAATGGACACACACATTCACATGCATGTACACACATGCATGACACAAACAAACACGTATATATTATTCCTGAGAATCTTTACTGTGGTCATGTGGAGACAGATGATATGTTGCATCAAGATTTCTTTGCTTAACCATAAAGTTTGTAAGTTTTAAGATTTTTCTGGGAAACATGGGGTTAGAGGACAAAGACTGACACATAACAGCCTAGTTATGAAGCTGGGTACTCCACTGTAATAATGAAATGCAACTGAGCGCTGGAGAGAGGGCAATTTTATTTCGCTCAGCTGGTGACTCTAATCAGGAATAACTCAAAAAATGTTTTTTTTTGCAAACATCCCTTCTCCACCGTTTCCTTCCTATTTTGAAGTCTTCTTTCATTCAGCAACAGAGAATAATTTTTAATTGCCATGCTTTTTCTATGATAACAAAATGTCTACTTTCAACCCTACAACTTTAGAAAACACTAATGTGATTCAAATGCTAAAATCCAAATTTTACTGCCATGAAATATCCAATAATAAACATATACATCAGACCATGCACCTACTTACTTTGTTTCCTGATTTGTTGTGAGACGTTTTAAGTGCTGTCTTATTTGGAAAGAGTAGGTAGTAACCCAGAAACTGTGTATATTCCACGTAGGACTATGTTCTGGAAGTAATAGTATTGCCAACTCTGAAGACCGATGCAGTTCGAAAAAGAATGTTCTTTAAAATTAACAAAAAACTTTCACTTGCTTCAGATGTCAGCAGCTAAATCTAACAACATACAGGCTATTGGTGAAATTAAGTCATTCTCAGGTATACTGACCAGTGTCCCTTGCCTATACAATCTGCTGTATATATTCAGCTGCTGCCTGTTGTCTTGTTTCTAAATTTTAAGGGACTTTGGATCTCCTTTTCAACTTTACTTTTAACAGCATGTAGTACGATGAGGCCCAAGTCCATAACTAGGATTCGTGGGCACCTTGATAATTCAAGTGGTAGTAATAATAATAAATTACATCTTTTCAATGTTGGTGAAAAAATAGCTGACATAAGGAAAGCATATGTGTTCCAGGCCACAGCAAAATGTTTAATACATAGTCATTATAAATCCCAGAAGCGATCAATTCATAATGAGAAATGTTTGTACATGAACAGTGCTGCCATGCCACTGAAATATAACACAATGATTCAGTATGTGCACAGAACTGCAGTGGACAAATGCATACAGATTCGTTCCATGCTGTACAGACATTTTTACGCAAATGTTCTTAATTGCTAACAGAAATAACATCGTCTACTGTAGCTTGATTTTCTTTAACAAAGTTCCTCGTGTCAGTAACACATTTGCAGCAGCAAACTTCATCCAAGTTCTCGCCTTGTCAATTTTTGATCTTTGAAATTTATTCTGACGATGATCCTAGTCTAAGTGCTTTCTTTTGCAGAAAACAAAGTAATCAGATTTCATGAGAGCTGGGTTATTGCACACTTGTATGTAGCTCTTGGAGGAAGCTCCTAAAGGAAATAGAAGTCTGTAACATGCTCCAAATTCCCTTCAGGGCCCCTGGTTCTTTGATTTAATCTTGAAACAGTCAAGACTTTTAGCCGTTCTTCAGACACAAATAGGCTGTGGCTTCAAATTCACTTCAAGGAAGTACATTGTGACTTTGTACTGATCTCTGGTATAGCTAAATATATTTTCTCCCACCTTTTATAAGCTTCCTTTCATATCATCAGTACTGAAAATTTAATTTAAAACAGAAGTGATAGTCGATACTTTTTAGAAATTGGAGGAATAATCTAAATGAAATATTACACCCTCAATGAAGCATTTTTTTCTGAACCAACCTATATTTGAGATTTAGTTTTAAATAGCTAAAATGAAAGAAACCTGTTGGTGAGTTGGTCTGGTTGGTAAGTTTTGATTATTGATTAAACAGTATATGTTTCCTAGATATCATGCAAACTCTATTTCACTTTTTAAAACAAACACCCCGTCTTGCAAATTCCCAAGAGACATATGTTGGCATTTTTTCATTATGCAGAGGGAAGTTACATTAAATTCAGGCCACATTTTTTCCGGAAAAAAATGCATCAAACTTTTTTTTTTTAAGAATAGTTCTTCAGCCTTTGTGTGTTATGTAAGTTTCATATGTCCTTAAAACCTGTTCCTTACCCAGGAGATGGCATCTTTCAGTAGTTCCCTGGATTGCTTAGTTAAAGGGAAAGACTACTTCTTCCTCCTACCCCCAGGCTGTACACATAGGAACCTTAAACAGGACACATTATATGATAATACTCACAAGATATTCTTGAGATGTATGGCTGTATGTTTATATGTATGCCTATATGTATATTTTCCAACAGACTGAACTTATACACAAGACCAGATTTCACATACAAAGTGTTTTTTTTTCCTCAGGCACCATCATCCTGATAAAGGTGCCAAATTAAAATGTTGTGTCATGTTCCACACTCCCAATGCATTCCTGCTATCCTCAGTACTCATGCTTGGTAACCTCACAGTGCGGAGAGTTAGGGAAGAGTTTCCCCTTACTGCAGCAAACTCACGTTAAAATGATGTAATGATGTGCAGCTTACAATAGGGTTCTTCTCAACACACTTAGTACCTTTCTAGAGCCTGAAAGTAAGAAGATGAAAGAAGACCTACAGAGAAGACAGAACAGATTTGTGTTCTAACATCTACAAGGTAGTTACAGATTTGCCTTAAATGAGGTGTCTATAACCAGGATGTCATTAAGTATTCACTGGTATTAGAATGGGGCAAGATATTTGTATTTATATTCTTATTCTCTCATTATTTTTATTCTTCTCTTTCAAGATGTTTCTACTTATACAGATACACATTTTCACCACCTTTTTTGTACGTTTATCCTGAATTCATATATTCAATTGCTTCAAGACAGTCTGATCCCTTTTGTGGATTGATTGCAAACAGTTTGCTTCAGATGTTCTAAGTGATAGTAGGTCATTTATCTAGGCCATGTGGCATGAGTCTGCTCCCTGAGTAGGTAATCGTAGAATCATAGAATCATAGAATCGTCTAGGTTGGAAGGGACCTTTAAGGTCATCAAGTCAAACCATCAACCTAACACTGCCAAAACCAACACTAAATCATGTCCCTAAGCACCATGTGTACTTAAATACCTCCAGGGATGGTAATTCAACCACTTCCCTGGGAAGCCCGTTCCAATGTTTGATAACCCTTTCAATGAAGAAATTTTTTCCTAATATACAACCTAAACCTCACCTGGCATAAATTGAGGCCATTTCCTCTTGTCCTATCGCTTGTTACTTGGGAGAAGAGATCGACCCCAACGTCTCTACAACCTCCTTTCTGGCAGCTGTAGAAAGAGACAAGGTCTCCCCTCAGCCTCCTTTTCTCTGGGCTAAACAACCACAGTTCCCTCAGCCACTCCTCATAAAACTGGGTAACTGCAGAGGCCTTACAGGGAAGCCGAAAATGCCATTGTGGAAACAATAGAGTGGAGTGAGAATTATGATTGAGGCTTCTGCCCCCCCTTCCCCAACTTTTGTATAACTTTTTTTGCTAATATTTTGATGTGCCAAGCTCTGACTATAAATCTTGGCGGTTATGCTTAGAAATAGAATAGTGACAGAAACCTGGGAAATAAATTGTAACTTGAACTCCTGTTTCCTTTATAATCAACCAGGATAAACTAGGCTACTTGTGGTAGTTGATACAGATATCTTTCTGGAGATGTGTTCTTTATGTACTTTAGAACAGGTACTGTCAGGTTTATATTGAGTTAACATTGAGACAAGAGCCATATGATCTGATCCAAAGTCCATCAAAATTGAAAGGAGTTTTCTCTTTAATATCGGTGATCTTTGAGTGAGGGTCCCAGGATCTCTTGAGCTCCAGGAGCCACAAATTATTTCAGAAAGCTGACTTTTAACAAAGTACATACATTATATTTCTAGCCTTCAGAGTCTCAGAAGTGAAGCTTGAAACACTGATTCATACAAGTGGCTTCTGCAGAGAACAAAAGAAAGTACTGGAGACATGACAATCTACTTTTCTGGAGACATGCTTGTCCACTCTTCTGGACCTATGCTGCACCAAGTTTGTAATGTGAGGCAGGTGGGGATGGTGGAGGGGTGGTATGTGTGATTTCTGAGCAGAAGGGGCATGAGAAAACTGAAGACTCCAGGACTCTTAATTTAAATCTCCATGCACTCAGAAGGAGCTATCCAGTAGTAAATGGCACATTGGAAAGAGCTAGAAAATGAACAATCTTATTCTGAGAGTTTCATTTTTGTGTTGCTAAGCCACTATCCATCACATCTGAGAAGTCGTGGCAGTCTGGTGAGGTTCCTGCCGAATGGAAAAGGGAAAACATAGCACCTACTTTTAAAAAGGGAAATAAGGAAGACCCAGGGAACTACAGGCCAGTCAGTCTTGCCTCTGTGCCTGGCAACATCATGGAGCAGATCTTCCTGGAAACTCTGATAAGGCACGTAGAAAATAAGGAGGTGATTGGTAGCAGCATGGCTTCATCAAGGGCAAGTCATGCCTGACAAATTTGGTGGCCTTCTACAAAGGGGTTACAGAGGCAGTGGATAAGGGAAGAGCAACTGATGTCATCTACCTGGACCTGTGCAAAGCATTTGACACTGTCCCACATGATATCCTGGTCTCTAAATTTGAGAGACATGGATTCGACAGATGAATCACTTGGTGGATAAAGAACTGACTGGACAGTCACACTCAAAGGGTTGCTGTCAACGACTCAATGTCCAAGTGGAGACCAGTGACGAGTGGCATTCCTCGGGGGTTGGTACTGGGACCCGTGCTGTTCAATATCTTCATCAGAGACATGGACAGTGGGATCAAGTGCACCCTCAGCAAGTTTGCTGATGATACAGAATCACAGAATGGTTAGGGTTGGAAGGGACCTCTAGAGATCAGTCCAACCCCCCTGCCAGAGCAGGGTCACCTATAGCAGGTTGCACATGATAGTGTCCAGGCAGGTTTTGAATGTCTCCAGAGTCGGACACTCCACAACCTCTCTGGGCAGCCTGTTCCAGTGCTCTGCCACCCTCAAAGTAAAGAAGTTCCTCCTAACGTTAAGATGGAACTTCCTATGTTTGAGTTTATGCCCATTACCTCTTGTTCTATCACTGGGCACCACTGAAAAAAGACTGCTCTCATCTACCTGGAACCATCCCTTTAAGTATTTATAAGTACCAAGCTGTGTGGCGAGGTAGACACGCCAGAGGGGAGGGATGCCATCCAGAGGGACCAGGACAGGCTGAAGAAGTGGGCCCATGCCAACCTCATGAAGTTCAACAAGGCCAAGTGCAATGTCCCACATCTGGGTCAGGGCAATCCCAAGCACAAATACAAGCCTGGCAGGGAATGGATTGATGAGAAGCTCAACATGAGCCAGCATTGTGTGATCACATCCCAGAAAGCCAACTGTATCCTGGGCTGCATCAGAAGCATGGCCAGCAGGTTAAAGGAGGTGATTCTGCCACTCTACTCCGCCCTTGTGAGACACCACCTGGAGTACTGCGTCCAGCTCTGGAGCCCCCAACATAAGAAGGACATGGACCTGCTGGAGCGGGTCCAGCGGAGGGCATGAAGATGATCAGAGGGCTGGAGCACCTCTCCTGTGAAGACAGGCTGAGAGAGTTGGGGTTGTTCAGCCTGGAGAAGAGAAGGCTCCAGGGACACCTTATAGAAGCCTTCCAGTACTTAAAGGGGGCCTACAGGAGGGCTGGGGAAGGACTTTTTACAAGTGATAGGACAAGGGGTAACGGTTTTAAGCTGGAAGAGGGTAGGTTTAGGTTCAATATTAGGAAGAAATTTTTCACTATGAGGGTGGTGAGGCACTGGAACAGGTTGCCCAGAGAAGTTGTGGCTGACCCATCCCTGGAGGTGTTGAAGGCCAGGCTGGATGGGGCTTTGATCAAACTGGTTTAGTGGGAGGAGTCCCTGCCTGTGGCAGGGGTGTTGGAACTAGATGATCTTTAAGGCCCCTTCCAACCTAAACCATTCTATGATTCTATGATTCTATGAATAAAGTGAATAAATTAACAATTGCAAGTCTGAGATAACAGCACTCATTGGAGCTCTGTATATCATCTTATTTAAAGGCTTGATTCAAATCCCAGTTCTTACTGGGATTTGCTTGAAGCCCTTAAGGGATTGTGTCTTACCTGATTTACTCCTGTGCACGTTAAAGAGCACTCTGTTGTCAGCTGGAGATTCAGAGCTGTTATATTTGTGAGAACAGAAATTACTGCTATTGCTCTGTGGCAAATATTAATTGGATTTATCACTGACTCTTCAGATCTCCTCTGATGGTTTTTGTATCCACATTGATAAGTTTGTTTCTTTCTAAATCAGAAGACAAAATAACTTCAAAGTCCAGCAGGTGGGACAATCTTAGATTTTTACATTTATTTTAGGTGAAAGTTTCATTAAAAGTAAGATAATGCAGAGTTCAAAAGGCACAGTCATTCGTCATGTTACTAAAATATCAAGGAAGTGGTTTTTTGAACTCACTGCTTCCTTCTGCAAAGGTGGGATAAAAAAATGTAGTGTTTTTAATGGATGGAAAAATTGGCATGCATTACTCAGTTTTTATTACGAACATATGTTGCAAGTACTAGGAAGACAGAGGAGTGAAATGCATCTTCTATTTCTTTATATAAAGGTACTTCTTTTGAAATAAGCGCTTTTCCTGGTTACAAAAAATAACTTGCAAGTGAGCTATCAGAAAACATATTGTCAGTACACAGTGCCAGGACTGGTTTAACCTGGATGCTTTTCTATTTTTTTTCAGAATACATACATGAAACTTAATTTTACAAAAGCTGTGCTTTTAAATCAGTCACAACGATAACCCCTAAATGCAATGTACAGTTGTAAATACTGGTGCTTAATCAAATGTTGTGGTTTGTAAAAGTTTAATATTTATCTGTCGCCAGAATTTCCACATCCATAACCACTTTGTTAAAAACAGGCATATTAGTTTGCTTCTTCTGAACTCTTAGTATATAATGTGGACGTAACAAATAAAAGCACATTTTTCACTTTGTTTTACTTCATTATATATATATGTCAGACTATATATTTGTCTCATAAATCTCATATATACACATACATAAGTAAGATTACAATAATAATCTTATATCAGTTGCTAAGAACCTTACATACCTTGTACTTTATAGAAATCCTTTTCTCTTCTTTATGTATTAGGTATATAAGAGAGATATTTCTGAATTTGCTTAGGCAAAGTACCCCAAGCTCAGAAATCAAAAAGTAATTTGATTCAAAGTAATTCAGGATTATAGCACTGGTAGGTCACAGCTCAAATTGACCATAAACCCATGAACTCAAGAATTGTGGCAAATTAATATATATCAATCTGTAGTAAAACTAATAAAGAAATGTAAACTACAGATTGTTTAAAATACTTAATTTTAAAACATTTTACTGCTATCATGATCAAACTCACAAAAATCTTTATTGTTTTAGCTCACTGAATGGAAAAGAAGAAACACAAAAGGTGAGCAGATATGCCAGAGGTCAAAGAATAAAATTTGTAATCTGACATACATAATGCTATCCTAAAAGAAATGAATTATTCCTGCGAAGTTTGCAAAAGGCGATGAATATTTTCATTCTCCTAATATACCAGATTAGTGGGTTCCATCGTTGCTGTAAAATTTAGAAGTATTTTGTTTCTTCTACATAAATTCAAACTCATTATTTCTTCTTAAACTTCTTCTCAAAGTACATTTAAAGAAAAAAAGAACCAGTAAGGGGTATACTTAATAAGATCTGTTGAAAGAAATGATGTTTTATGGGAAGATATTCATAACAGGTTTCTGCGATGATCAGTTCATCATGACACAGAGGTTCAAATGCAGACCACATTGGTTGATCTATGCCAAATCTTTTTATGGAGACTTTTTTGTAATTTTTGTAGCTGCTCTAAGTATATTCACAGTTATTACCAATTGGGAATTTCATTTCAAGATTCAGTAGAAAAGGCCAAAGTCCAAGTCAGAGAGAACTGAGCTCTCTTAGGAATGATTCTTTCCTTGCAAGAAGAGCTGATGACCTCAATCCTTGATCACAATTTTCAGTGCATTTTGACCTTAGTATAGGCTCAGGAGTTGAGTGCAGGGAGACTTCAGTTTTTGAATGTTGCTTGAAAGCTTCACCTACCTTTGTTGCCAGTGCTACCAAATCTCTTGCTAGGTATTGAAGGCACTAAAAAATATCCCAAAGAATCAGGGAGTTAACCATAACATTTCGTTCTTAGTTTTCTCCCATTTTTTCCATAATCAGCAGTGTATTCAGAACTGACTAAATACAGGCTGTTTGTGATGTCTGTTTGATAGCACTTGCAAAGTATAAAGATAACAGAAAACTATAATTTATGGCCCAAGGGGTAATCTATAACTTTAGATTGTTTTAGCTACATGAATCTCACTTAGTAAATGTTGTTAAATTTTACGGAAAGTACTATAAAAATAACATTTTCTAATTTAGCAAATCTGTTCTACATTTCTCAGAAGCAAAGCACAGAAGTCATGGCTCGAGAGACAGGGAGGCTCTTGCAGTCCCCTTTCCCATTCTGATAGTCTGTAGGTGTTGGAAACAGTCTCTAGTGCAAAATAAGGAACTCTTCTCCATTGCAGGTCTTCCCTCACAGACTGCTCAACCCCCATCGCACAGTCTCCAGCAACTGTGGATGCATGGAAGCAGTTCGTAGGGAGCCTGCTGCCAACCTCACCTCTCCCAAAACCTTGCGTTCTAACAAGGCAGAAACTCCACCTTGTTGCTACCTTGAAGGACAATTCAAACCACTCCATAACCATTTCTCCACTTCCCTTTCTACACCATGAAGGCACATGTGGGAGTACTGGAACAACGCGAAGTTGAAATTTTGAAGAGCTGGACTGGGTGGGATACTCCTAAAGTTAATTTTTCTGGTGCATAAAAGAACTGCTCCTAAACGCTCAGTGTACAGTAAAAACAACATGCCATATATCAGAGTAGTTTTGGTCTTGGTGTACATGTAAAATTCTTCTGCATCATGCATTTTAGTTAAAAACTGTTGTTGAAAATCCTTTGATTCAAACATTTCCACATCACATCTTCTAATAAGCTATTTCTAAACGATTGTTAATACAAATGCTTCTCATAAAGGAATTATTCACACAGTGTTTCTAGGCAAGACCTTTGTTGCTTGATAAGAGCTATTTCATTCATTTAGTTTTCTTCTAGTACTGCAAATGGGTTTGAGCCTATCAAAACCTGAGCATCTGCTTAGCTTCACTTTAGGAGTGCCTTACTAAGTTCAGCGGAACCCAACAGCTATCTGTGATTCAGGTGCAAATATAGTTATGTGATTTGTTGGACAAGGAAATGTTAGGGGCTTGAAGTCAATAACTGATGATTGTGCACTTCCTTTCACAGAGTACTAAACAATGTTGAATTAGGCCTTTACATATGTAATGGCACTTCTTTATAATAGAGTGAGTTAATATATGCCTTGATGCTGAGCTCTGTGTACCAAATTACATATTCTGTATACGTAGAGTCTGCTTTTCTTCACTCAGTACCTGTGAGCAGGTTGTGATTCCCTCAGATTAATTCCATGTTACTTTGTTGAGGTTTTTGAAATGTTATGGATGGAACTTGAGTCCCTTTCTCAGCGATTTATAGGTCATCAGGCATCTGCACACGTTACCCAGGGCAGTGGTAGAGTCCCATCCCTGGAGATATTTAAGGGTTGTATATAGTGCTCAGGGACATGGTTTAGTGGTGGGCTTGTCAGTGTTAAGTTAACGATTGGACTAGATGATCTTACAGTTCTTTTCCAGTCTAGGAGATTCTGTGATTCTGTGATTCCGTGAAGTGTGTCAGTGGATGAGTAGACAAATTTATTCATATTCCTTAGAGAAATTCAGCAGTATTCTTGACATGAATACTTTTGTGCGTAAATGTAAAAGGTGTTTTGGTAATTAAATAAGTCATCAGGATAGAATTACTTTTCCACGCTCATTCATGACAATAAGACAAGATCATTGCAAAGTTTGCAATAATTAAATGCACTATGTAATTGAAAATATTTAATTCCAACTAATATTTGTAGAAAATATTTTTAACTTTTGAATTGGTCAGCAGTATTTTTCATTTTTCAGTAGAAGTGAGATCATAGCCTTAGATTCATTTAAGTACTATGTTTAATTCAAAATAAAGAGCCATGGACCCTAGACTGTTGGAAATAAATATGTACAAAAGATCAATTTAACACCTGTAACATCGAGAGATCAAAAATCAGGAGAGAGAGATATCTCTTAAAAAGCTATCCTGCTGAACATCTCATAAAGATATTTCCGATACTTTGCAAAAGGTCAAAGCTATGAAAACATTCACATTGTATGTTTAATTCTGGTTAATTTTCATGACCGCTTTAAGTTACGTAGGTTTTTATAAGGCTTAACTGACTATTTCAGAGAAGGATCATTCCTCACAATAGATCAAATTTTTGTCTTATCCTTGCTGAGACAAAAAGTGGGAAAAAGAAACCTTTCCTTCTTATTTTCTTGTGGTAAGTTTGCCCACTGTTGTATGAGAAGTAGCTTTGGGCAAAGGCTCAAGAAAGCTGGTGAACAGACTTTGTATTTTTAGACTGCGAGTGCTAATGTAACTGCAAAACAATGCACTATACAAAGTAACTAAATAGGACACAGACATTGGAATACACAAATTACCCAAAAAGGGGACCAAAGAGATCAAAAATGAATTTTACAGATGACTCTGGAGAGGAAATTAAGTATTTTAGTAAGATGAAAATAGAACAGAATAAGCATTTGGAAACAGTGCAACTACTACCGTATTTGCTTGCAATTTCCCTGCAGTGCTTCCATGTAATGGATCAGTGTTTGTCCTTCTGTCTGTTCTGAACCACTGTATATAACTGCTTCTTCAGGTCTGTAAACGTGCAGGTGAGGTGAGACCAGGTTGAGGTGGTTTCCTACATGATATGAACATAGAAAATACATGGCTCTTAGGTGTTTTGCTCATGAAACTTGTAAGACTGTAAGAAAGTTTTTGGCTCCATCATATCAACCTAGAAGCCAGTCTTTTCCTTTGATTTAGATTTTAGAGTGTTCTAAGATGCATGTGTATGTAGGGACATGCAAATGGTGACTTGAATATACAGGGCAAAGATAGCCTATAATAAAACTGCACTTGGTATCTGTGAATCAGATTATAGAGCATACAGTTTTATTTCATATAAAGTACCCACTATGTGGGCCAAATTTCTTAGGGAGGTAATAATGAGAAGGAGGCTTTGACACCTAGGTGACTGCAGTTCAGGTGTGAGCCAGATGAAGAATACCTTCTTCATATATGGATTATGCTTTTTTTTTTTTATGATGCTTGTTGAGCCTAGATGTCCACTAGGGGCCTAAAAGAATGTAAAATGTCCAGATATGAATTACCAGGTACGTCAAACCTGGTATCAGAAAACAGTCCAGTTATTTGTGGAATTACTTAGACACCCATTCACTTAAGTCATAAATGGAAATTTTACAATAACTTTGAGAATATGCAACAAAGCTTAGAAATTTAGTCTACTTGGAACCTCTTGTGTAATCTTTTCAGTTATTTTAGTGTCAACAGGAAATCCACTGGTCTATTTTTAGTCTCTTGGTCTATTTTTAAAAATGGTCCCCTATTTTCAAAAAGGAAAATAAGGAAGACCCAGGGATGTACAGGCCAGTCAGTCTCACCTTCATGCTTGGTAAGATCATGGAGCAGATCCTCCTGGAAACTCTACTAAGGCACAGGGAAAATAAGGTGGTGATCGGAGACAGCCAACATGGCTTCACCAAAGGCAAATCATGTCTGACAAATGTGGTGGCCTTATATGATGGGGTTACAGTGTTGGCAGATAAAAGAAGAACTACTGACATCATCTGCCTGGACTTGTGCAAAGCATTTAACACTGTCCCACACAACATCCTTGTCTCTAAATTGGAGAGACGGGGTTTTGACCGATGGACCACTCAGTAGATACAGAATTGGCTGCATGGTCACAATCAAAGAGTTGCAGTCAACGGCTCGATGTCCAAGTGGCAAGTAGTGACAAGTGTTTTTCCTCAGGGGTTGGTATTGGGACCGGCGTTGTTTCACATCTTTGCTGGTGACATGGACAGTGGAATAGAGTGGGCCTTCATAAAGTTTGCCGATGACACCAGGTTGTGTGGAGCAGTTGATTCACTGGAGGAAAGGGATGCCATCCAGAGGGACCTGGACAGGCTGGAGAGGTGGGCCCATGCCAACCTCATGAAGTTCAACAAGGCCAAGTGCAAGGTACCACATCTGGGTTGGGGCAATCCCGAGCACATATACAGGCTGGGTGGGGAATGAATCGTGAGCAGACTTGAGAAGAAGGGCTTGGAGGTACTGGTTGTTGAGAAGCTCATGAGCTGGCAATGTACACTCGCAGTCCAGAAAGCCAACCGCATCCTGGGCTGCATCCAAAGCACAAACAGCAGGTCAAGGGAGGTGATTCTAGCCCACTACTCCGCCCTTGTGAGACTCCATCTGGAGTGCTGTGTCCAGCTCTGGAGCACCCAACATAAGAAGGACATGGACCTGTTGGAGCGGGTCCAGCGGAGGGCATGAAGATGATCAGAGGGCTGGAGCACCTCTCCTATGAAGACAGGCTGAGAGAGTTGGGGTTGTTCAGCCTGGAGAAGAGAAGGCTCCGGGGAGCAGCCTTCCAGTACCTAAAGGGGATCTACAGGAAAGATGGGGAGGAACTTTTCATCAGGGACTAGTGACAGGACAAGGGGTAACGGTTTTAAACTGGAAGAAGGTAGATTTAGATTAGATATTAGGAAGAGATTCTTTACTGTGACAGTGGTGAGACACTGGAACAGGTTGCCCAGAGAAGTTGTGGCTGACCCATCCCTGGAGGTGTTGAAGGCCAGGCTGGATGGGGCTTTGATCAACCTGGTCTAGTGGGAGGTGTCCCTGCCCATGGCAGGGGGGTTTGAACTTGAAGATCTTTAAGGTCTCTTACAACTCTAACCATTCTATGATTCTGTGGTTCTATAATTTTAATGATCTTGCAATGGAGCAATTAAAAAAGTTCTGGATCCATTAGTCACCTATAGCTGCAAATGTATTTGTTTCACTACAAGTTACATCAGCGTGCATTGAATAACCATAGTCATTTGTAGAATTCACTTGTGCATTCCTGGGTATGCAGAACAATAAGAGAAAAAGTAAATATCTTAAGTATAAGAAAAGAGTAATGTTACAAATGAAAAGCATAAAAGTAAATGCTGCTTTAGAGTAAACATTTAGACAGTAAAGAAGCTATACTCTGCTAGATTGTAGAAAAGGAATAGCACAGAAAAGAGATGGCATCATTGTGTTTTAAATGGCACTTTGTTTATCTGAATTCTCTTAACTATGAGTTTTAAGATGGTTTCAACTTTAATTTTAGAAATAAAATGTTATAACTAGAATAACTCCAGGATTAGAGGAAGGAGAGCTGCAGAGGGAGAGGAAAGAGGGAATTGCTCATTGAGTGTACTGCAAATAGCTTTTGAATCAACAGTATGGTAACAATTAGACAGTGGTCCTTTTTTATTTGGCTGGATTTTGAAAATCGTAAAAATAGATTATGAATAAATCTCTTGTAGGCCAAAAGTTACGTTGAGACAGCTGCATTATCCTACCAATACAAACTAATTTTATCAGATCTATTCACAACTTGCTGCTAATATCTCACAGGTGGTAAGAACACATCTCAGATTCCTCCTTTAGGGACAAATTCTTCTGTGATATTTTCAGCTTCCACATTTTATTTCCCATATTTACTTCTTAATGTCAGGAAAGTTGTATGGAAGTAATTCATTTAACAAAGCAATAAATTAAGGCCTAGTACACACATGATTTCCTTTATTGTTTCAAGATATATGAAGCTTTCATAGGCCTTTGAAAACAAAGCTTTCATCGTGGGATTTTCTTAGGAATTTTGGATTTGTTACACAACTGTAAGCAGCACAGGTCTCCTATCAAAAGTGATCCTCAATGTTTACCTTTTTTTATGAAAGGTGTCTTCAGAAGGCCCATCCTTGCAACTTTTAGAATTTTGTACATTTTAGCAACATTAACAGGTACACTGTTCATGACTGGTTTATAGAAACAGCATTTAATCTGCCTACATGTTAGTTACTTAGTATTCAACTTCAGTATAATGTCCAGCCGCTCACCGGGTTTGGGGGTTTGGGGTGTTTTTTTTGTAAACCTGATATATGTTTGGTCTGTATTTTTAATGTAAAATAAATGCCTATGGAAACAATTTAAAATGTTAAATAGCAGAATGGAATTAATATTTGGAATGCAAAAGAAAAGAACATTAGAGTATTTCATTTGATGTATGTTGGAATAAAATCAGTTTTCTTATTAACTATTTGGAAAATAAAACAGCATTCAAGTCTCTTAAAATAGAGTTTGGGTTTTTTTTTTAAGATGGCATGATTTGGAACTTATTTTAAGTAACATATAATCTGTGAGTATAGTTCTTCCATTTTCCATTATTTAATCATTGAATTTGGGTTGCTCTTGATTCACTAAATTAAAATGTCTAGTCTATTCCAAATAAGACACTGTAAAGTTGGACTAAAACCAGAATGTAAACAGTTTTAAATAAATAATTATGATTAGAAAGGTATGACTTGTTTCAAACAAGTTCCCTAGGTAAGCAAAGGCCAATGTATAGCCCAAAAGAACCTTATTGAGCCGCGGCTCAATTTTTTTTTTTGCTGCAGAGCAGTGAATGGCCACTCTTCAGACAGACAACTTCCCATATGCAAGTGCTGCTTTGAAGTATAGAAACAATGACAGAGGCTGACTGACCATGTCAGTGGTTTATTTTAGAGATGCCGAAGTAGGCAGTCTGTCCTCTTGAAAATGATAATTTCTTGAGGAGGTTATAAAACCCTATTAAAGTTCAGGAAGCTTGAAAACTATATCTCCTCACCTTGGACATGTCAACAATGTGATATACACAGCCTCAAACACGGCACATTCTGCACCTACATGAGTCTTATAAGAAAAGTAACATTTTCTCTCTTCTCTGCTTCACCAAGTCTTCTAAGTGCCAAAGTATAACACCAGATCCAAGAATCATAGAATTATAGAATCATTTAGGTTGAAAAAGTCCTTTAAGATCACCAAGTCTAACTGTTAACCTAACACTGCCAAAACCAATCATGTCCCTAAATGTTATATATACACATCTTTTAAATTCCTCCAGGGATGGTGACTCAACCTGTTCCAATGTTTGATAACCCTTTCAGTGAAGAAATTTTTCCTAATACCCAAACTAAACCTTCCCTGGCACAACTTGAGGCCATTTCCTCTTGTCCTGTCGCTTGTTACTTGGCAGAAGAGATCGACCCCCACCACTCTACAACCTCCTTTCAGGTAGTTATAGAGTGCGATAAGGTCTCCCCTCAGCCTCCTTTTCTCCAGGCTAAACAACCCCAGTTCCTTCAGCCACTCCTCATAAGACTTGTTCTCCAGACCCTTCACCAGCTTTGTTGCCTTTCTCTGAACATGCTCCAGCACCTCAGTGTCTTTCTTGTAGTGAGGGGCCCAAAACTGAAGACAGTATTCAAGGTGTGGCCTCACCAGTGCTGAGTACAGCTGGACAATCAGTTCCCTAGTCCTGCTGGCCATGCTATTTCAGTTACTAGTTTTCTTGGCCACCTGGGCACACTGCTGGCTCACATTCAGCCAGCTGTCAACCAACACCCCCAGGTCTTTTTTCACTGGGCAGCTTTCCAACCACTCTTCCCCAAGTCCATAGTGTTACATGGGGTTGTTGTGACCCAAGTGCAGGACCCGGCACTTGGCCTTGTTGAATGTCAGACAGTTGGCCTTGGACCATCGATCCAGCCTGTCCAGACCCCTCTTTAAAGCCTTTCTACCCTCAAGCAGATCAATATTCCCACTCAACTTGATGTCCTCTGTAAACTTATTGAGGGTGCACTCAATCCCCTTGTTCAGACCATTGATAAAGATATTAAACAGAACTGACCCCAATACCAAGCCCTGGGAAACACCATTTAAGACCGTCTGCCAACTGGATTTAACTCCATTCACCACCACTCTCGGCCATCCAGCCAGTTTTTTACCCAGTGAAGAGTGTACCCATCCAAACCATGAGCAGCCAATTTCTCCAAGAGAGTTCTGTGGGAACCAGAGTCAAAGGCGTTACTAAAGTCCAGGTAAACACCATCCACAGCCTTTTCTTCATCCGCTAAGTAGGTGACCTTGACATAGAAGGAGATCAGGTCAGTCAAGCAGGTCCTGTTTTTCATAAACCCATGCTGACTTTGCCTGATCAGCTGGTTGTCCTGTATGTGCTATGTGATGGCACTCAAGATGATCTGTTCCATAACCTTCCCAGGCATTGAGGTCAGACTGACAGACCTGTAGTTCTCCGCATCCTGCTTGGGAGCAGGGAGAAAAACAACATCCTTCTCTTGGTGCAGGGAGAAAGATAGGCTTCCCCTTTCCTGAGGAAGATGTTCAGCTACTTTCTGTCACCTCCAGGGCAGAGAAAGGAGACACCTCTTAACAGCTAAAAATCAACGTTAGATGAAACTTCACAGATGACTGGTTTTTCTTTTAAACATTACATATCTATACATACATATCACAAACAGTGCCTCACAGACATCATAAACGTGTCACGGGTGTTCTTCCATGTACTTCTAATTGAATTAGTTTTAGAATAGCAAGGAAACGTACCTAATTAATATNTGGGGGGGGGGGGGTTGAATGTTTTTTTCTTTCCTGAGGAACTGTGGGAGAAAACTGTTTTTTATACTTTCTCTTCTTTAAATAGAAAGGAGATTTGTTGAGGGATATGGTTGGTACCTGCAATTCCAGTTCAAGCACTTTGTCAAGGTTCCAACATTCTTGATGAATTGCAAAAGGGAGAGGGAACCCTTGAAACAGATCTGTAGTCTGTGATATAATTGACTCAAGACAGCCCTCTGGAAACTTTTTTTGTTGCTCCTGTTCAGCTGTTTCATAAGCACATGGGCTAAACACTTTGATGGAAGACATTCAGGAATGAGTAGGTCACTTAAACGTGTATCTTCCTCTTTTATAAGGACACCTCTTGCATTACCTCTTTGTCCAATTAACAAGGCTGGGTATACCTGAAACCTTTAAAAGAACAAGTATTCAAAAGTGTGTGTCTAAGGAGAGAGCAGAAGAATCCTCAGACTTCTGGGGAAATACATGACTGATGAAAGTTGATGTCCAGCTATTTGCCCCAGGTTTGAGGGGTGAGCATGCATATGCTGTGTAGACAAAGGCTTGAAAGGCAGTTATCAAAAACTGTGTGTCAGAGACTGTGCGTTTTCAGGGCAGACTTCTTTAACAGCCAGATGTGTCAGTTTACTGTGTGCTAACAGACTCTCTGTCAAAGCCGAGTACTTGCTAAAGTTGTCTATGGTAAATATTATTAACATTGGTTAATTATTATATTATGGTTACTTTATCAGCAATGTACAGCAGAAAAGTAAGAACAATTACTTTGAAATAATTCAGTGGGGCAAGTATAATTGCTTTCTCTAGTCTAGAGGAATTTACTAACACCATACCTGTAGTAAGGATAAGGCTGCTGAGGGAACCGGTTATGCTGTTGTGTCCTTTTGAATATACTGATGTTTTTCATTTTCATGACACAGCTCCTCACTTTCTCCCCTCTGTATTCTTGTCTGTGAGGATCCAGTGAATAAGGTCCTGGCTAGAATTTTATTCCTCCAGGCAGACCTTCTATAACGAGTGTTGTCTATCCAAAACATTGTTGTTCACAGTCTCTGATTTTCAGTACATAATGTTAAGTACTTCCATGAGGAAATTAGGCAATGTGAGTAGTCAGTCAAACCTCAGTTACAGAGACCTCAGAGCCCCATGAAGGCTTCTTCGATTATATGCTAATCCTTTGCCAGTCTCAGTGTTCCCTGCCGTCTCAGATAAATTAATTCTCAGTCTAATTGTCTAAAGTTCGTGAGACAGATTAATGAAATCTAACACAGAATCTGTATGATAGTGTCTCCTGAACAGAAGTCGTCATGAACTTGGATGAGAATTACTTGTTTGCTTTCTCTACAGAAAGGCATAACAAATTTGAATTTTATGTCATCTACAAAGCTATTAGATCTGTACAAGGAAGCCAGCCTAGGAGATAGGAGTCTTACCATTCATCCAGATGGAAAAAAAGAAATAATGTTGACCTCCAGTAACTAGTTTGGACCTTAGACATAGTAGCTTCTGTAATACTGTCTTCAAGGCAGCCGATGCATAAGCTAGGACAAGAACAGGTCCAATCAGACAAGGCAGTTGCACAGACGCATTGTAGGCAAGAGCTGGTGCTGATGGAAGAGTAAAAATGCCTTAAAATCTTTGGGTAGCTGCATAATTTTTAGGAATTGGTTGGAGAGGTTTGTGGAGGGACATGGAGAGTGGATTTAACCTGTACTACTTCATAAGAGATATTAGTGAAATACCTCATATTAGACATTTTTTGAAAGTTTCAGTGATCTTGAAAAACATTACAACCTGTTAAACTGAATAATCAGAATATTCAAGGACAAAAAGTCTCCACTGAAAAGTATGTATCAGTTGAATTAAGTCAGAAAGTGCTTTGACTCTCAAGACTTGCTTGCTTTCTGGAAAACCTCTTCATGTACATGAACACATGTATACCGGGTACTTGTGTAACATTGTCACTTAAAAAATATTAATAAGTGATATACAACTACCAGTGAACATAAATGTCTACTGAAGTTCTAGGAAGAACGAAATTTTTGCTACACTAAGCACCAGAAGGAGCTTTTCAGTTCTTCTCACAGCTGGCACAGTTGCTTGCTCTGTCTCATGTTCTTTCCTATTTTAAGGAGTTTTTTCTTTGCTGTTTCTGATGTGTTACAGTTTCCAGACTCTATTCAAAATACCATTTGCACATTTAAATCTATTTCAACAACTGCTTGTAGACAGAGTGAAGGAAAGAGTGCAACAGGAATAACAATTCATTCTGTCATCAGAAAACCTTTCCAAAACTGTGAGAAACAGCAGAGATCTTGCTGGAAATGAAGGTGCTCTGCTTGAAATGTAATCAGTTTTCCCCCTCAGGTTTTACTTTTTACTTTTTTTTTCTTTATAGACAGTTACCTCCACTGCACCTTCAGTCACCACTTGGTCTACATGAAATCTCTCTCTTCTATTAATTTGCACAAAACCGGTGGGAAAAAAAGCATGGAACCAAGAAGATGGGATTTAGGCCAGTATAGTCTGTTTCTTAAGCACTGTAATTATTTTTTGTCTACAGAATTGCCCCAGCCCTTCCAATCTGTTAAGACTTTATTTGACCTGCAATAGCAGGCTAGTAGGCTTATTCTTTTACTTGCTGCAATCAGGGGTGGCAAACTATACTTAAAGCTGCAGATAGCTATTGCCAGTGAGAAGCAGTGGTTTGCTTGCGAATGAATTTCTCCAGCAGTGGAAGCTTAGGTTTGGGAAAATCAGACCTAAGAGAAGAAATCCCTCAGCACTCAGAAGATATCTGAATTTGCATCTCTTCTCATGCTGAAGCTGATATGCTTCTGCTGCTCTTCCAAGACTCAGAAGGCAATAGCATTGAAAAGGACACTCAGAAGACAGTCAGAAGTACATGTGTCAAGATGTTAAACTGGCCTACAAACACAAGGAATAGCCTAAGTGTTTCTGGGTGCCACCTCTGAAAACCTGGAGGTCAAAATTGGAAAAGCACCTCAATTTACCCATGATATAAGACTTAAAAGAATTCAGTTTGACTAAGATATTAAGAGAAATCTCTATGCAAGTTCTATCTACACAGGCTTTTGTAGGCAAATCAAAGTCAAATTTTTGTGTCAGGTGACACCATCTCTAAGCTAATGTACTTCACACTCTCATTAGAAATTCTTAGCTTAGACTTGGTACGGAGTTAATTACAGCTATATGGCTTTTGGCTGGCTCAGTGTATGGACAGAATAAGCTTGCAATGACCTGCAAAAAATTTTGTAGTCATGGCCTTTAAATTAGAGTTTGATATGTGGTGAGGATGTTAGAACTTAAACTGAGCAGTACTGTTCATGAAATTGATGTGACCTATCAGTCTGGTGCTTGGTGGAGAAACTGACAGGAGGTAGAGGTTCCATCTCTCAGGGAAAAAGGTCAACTAAAGCTTACATGTCTGTATCACTAAAAGAGGGGGAGTGTTGCACATGCATATTGGAGAAGGGCTATTTCCGCTTTTGATGTCAAACCTGCCTCTTGGCAGACAGTCCTACCAAAGGAAGGGACTTAGCACCAACAGGTGGTATGAGGCTGGCAGCATGCTCCAGCAAGAGTCTAAAGATTTGATACACCTGATGTTTTCTGATGACTGACCTCTGGAGTTTTTAATTTTTAACACTTAGTAAATCACGTTGTCTCCCTTTAATCATAGCTTTGCTTGTTTACAAGGAAACAGTGGTCCATACTTCATCAAACAGCTCTGAAGCAAACATAAATTCTCACATCTTATAGTCTCATTTCTTGCACCATTAACCTATTTGCTCTCCAAGGACTTTTCTTCATTAACTCTTTTTCAGTCACCTGGCATGAGTTAAGAACAGCTACACAGACTCATTCACGTACACTCTTTGTGGAGCACTCTGACTTTTCTGAACCAGCCTTGTTGTAAGGGAATTTCTATGCTTATGGAACAGACTGTCAGTCCTGTAGTGGAAAGAAGGTTGTGAAAGATCTTTCGTCTGCACAAGATTTTTACAAGGCTCAAAGGTTTGGGGGGGGTCTTATTTTAGTGTTTTGCTCTTTTTTGAGGCTGATTTGAGAGTTCAGGCAGAAGGGTTATATGCTACAAAAGTGATAAATGGAGGGTTCTGGCTGACCTTGAAAGAAGGAACTGAAGTAGTTTATAGTACAGGGTAAACCAGATAACAGACCTCAAAGATTAGGGTAAAGGCATAGGTACTCCTTTTCTTTGCAAACTATTCCCTGCTAAATTATCATGTCTAATGTGAGGGACTAAGAATACGAAAGAAAGTGCCACTGGTCGCTGTCTGTCCCTGGTGACTCCCATCCTAGAGAAAAGGTAGACTGCAGAACACATCAATTTTTCAACCATGGATCGGAAGTTTAAAAAGAACCAAAATCTGACATTGGCTTGGGAAAAAAAATCTCAGGATTCCATTTAGGTGTTCAGCTGACAGGGCGTGGAATCTGACAGGTTTATTTTCTTTCTGGACTTTCATGTTCAGCAGACCTTTCTGCTGAATAAACTAATCACTTGAACACTTATTGCCTGCAAGATAGGATAGTGCAGATATTCTGTAACCCACTGGAAAATCATGCCTAGAAAAAACTATGCAAGTGACATCAGGTTTCCTCCCTTGCACTGAATGGAATTAAGTTTCAGTGCAGTAGATCACTGTAGATTCATTCCAATGTATTTTTTCACTGTTGAGTAAGGTCATTTACACAAGAAATATTTTCAGTACTTTTGGGGTTTTTTTTTGTTGTTGCTTGAATTTCTCATACAAAACATGGCATAAAACCTAACAAAGGAAACAGATTATTTATGACTGTAATTTTGTTTATTGCTAGTCTAACATCGATTTTGATTTATTTTGTGTAACAAAAATAGCAGTTTTCTACCCTAGAGACAATTAGTTTTATGCTCTGGAAAATTTGGTGCATTTTTGCAACATCTGAATCCATTTCAAAGTAATGGATTCAAATGTCACAAAGTAAAAAGTTCCCACATAAAACAGGAAAATTATAAATATCAAGTGCATGTCTGTCTCTTCTCTTACCTGTTAGCATTCTAGAAGACTTCTCAAACTTAAGGATCTGCTAGCAAGAGCATTTTCTTTTCTCCCTTTTCTTGCTAAAAGCAGCATTTTGTATCTTCTGCTATACAACATTAAAAAAAAAAAAAAAACAACACCCTGAAATGTCCCACTGGGTTGACGGCTGGAGTTTTTCACTGACTTGAGCTGGGAAAGCAAAATGAGATTTTTTTCACTTGTCCCATATGGATACTATTTCTCCCTTTAGTTCTTGGTATTGTAAATTAAAATAATGTTAATGATCTGAATGAAAACGTATGGCAGCTGGGAACGCCTCTAATTTCCTATGCCTAAATCTTTACTGTTAATTCATCTCATTGTATTTGGACTTGGCTCTAATAATCAAGTTTTTAGTTGTTTGATATCTCTGTGGTTCCTACTAATTCAGGAGGATTGGTGTCAAGTCTAGCAGAGAAATTGTGGAGTTAGCATATGCAGACATGTCTACACTATACATAGATACTTTCCCGTATGCAGATATGTTGCAATGCCAGTCAAAACTCAGAGCAAATTATCTCATTATTGAGAGCATGATCTTTCAGGTTTCCTTATTAAAATACTTGTCCACGTTCAGTTTGCACCATAAGCAGTATCTGCATTCAGAGGACATGCAACATAATGGTATGACAACCTCAAAAATCACTTTCAGCTAAATCATAAAGCGTAGTCAACTAAGTGACCATTATTTGGGATGCCAAAACTTGTGTTCAGACCTATGGGGAAAGCAAAATCAGTTCCCCTGCCTTTTTCTCTTCTGTCTCATCATGTATTGTAGTATTGCTTGTTTATCAACAGCAATGAAAAGGATCTTGAACCTTGGTGACTCTGCCAGACACCTGAAGGATGTAATTCCTCTAAAAAGAAGGTGTTACCTACCATCAACAGAAAAAAACCCAAACCAAACATACAATGACTTAAAAAAGTCATTAGTTTATGTCTTGCAGCAGAAATACCCCTTTGAAAACAACCTGGATTTCCGTAGCCCCTCACTGTTGTCCTGAAAGGACTTCCTCTTCAGATGTCTACCTGGAGGGGGAGGTTTTACACAAAGTCTTCAAAATTTACACATTTCTAAACCGCTATGTTACAGCATATTATGGTTTGTTTGATGTTTAACATTAATGGCTTGAATTAAAAAATTCTTGTCAGGAATTCCTTTGATGTTGTATAGCTTAAATCTTATAACTAATTCTTTCCATTGAATTTGGTTTTAATATTCAAGTGTTTAATTCTTCCATATCTCTATATGGTTCCCATTTGACACCAGGATTTGCATGATGGTGCTTGATACATTGACTATGATAACATAAAGATTCACATTAAATTTTCTAAGAAATATTGACTGTCGTATATTGGTACAGTTTTTAATGATGGCAAGTGTTTGTTTCAGTTCTGGGTACAACTTTATGAACACCAAGGTTTTCTGGATCATAATGCTGGCACATCTTGTGTTCTTACACGATGATTCCTCAGCATAATGTTGGCATGTTTAAAATTTTGCTGGACAAATGCTATAGAAACTCAGGATTTATCACAACAGAAGAAGTGCAAGTAGGAGTTTCTCCATGCATTTTGAAAAGTTTTCAGTGATCTCTTACTGTTCATTCTAACACTTACTTGCAGGAAGAGATAGGATCAATGAGCACAGGCATTTGGATTGAAGAGAAGGCCTCAAGAAGAACGGAGTGTGTTCTCAGGGACACATTAAGTTTCTGAATTGGTCAATGCTTTGCTAGAGTAAAGTGCATGTCAGCAAGAGAGCAGCAAAGACTTACAGCATAAGAATGGAAAAATAGATATTCTTCCGGAATGTCTTTTCATTTTCTAAATCATACATCATGCCAGCACTGATCTAGGGCTCTTCTTAGCAGAATAAGAAGAGGAGAAAAAAATTTCCATTATACAGTCACTTTTGCTGTAACCTCAGAATTTACTGAGAGCTGTAGATTTGTTTACAGTTTCACCAAAAACAAGTTACAAATTACAGCCCCTCAAAACCAAATTATTTAGATGACCTTTAAAGGTTGATTAGAATTCAACTTGTTGTCTCAGAGGTGTTTGCTTTATTGATATATTGCCAAACAAAAGTCTTTGTTTGGATTCAAGAATTAAAACCTCAACCCATGAATTTGACAGAATGGATTTTTGCCTTCATAGTTTTCTGTAATAAAAAATTCTATCAGCAGCATGAAGTATGAACTCAAATGTATATAATTAAATCCCCATACTGCATTCAATATTTTGTTTGCCATCTTTTTCTAATCTAATCACATTTAATACAGGAGTCTTTGTAGAAAGAAAATGTTGAACTAATTTTTTTTCCTAGCTCATTATTCTGACTGTAACTACACTTGAAACTAATGTTCATCAGTAAGGTTTTTCTCTCAAAAAAGTACAGAAAGCAAACACTGTTGTATAAAGATACAACAGATTTAAAACATCTGTGTTTTGTGTTTTCTGGTCATTGACAACCACGTAACTCTGAGCATTTGAAGTGTATGCTGCATCAGACTTTTGATTACCCATAATGACTTCAAGTAACTGGTTGGTTGTGGTAAAATCCTGTTAGCTAGAAACTGGAGTCCAGTGTTTGTGAGTTAGGAATGAAGTACCACTTTGTGCTGCTGGTGCTCAGTCATATGCAACATTTCACTTTCCAAGCAGATGCAAGTACCTGGGAGACTGTGGACTTTCCGTTCGTCTTTCCATTTCTGTTGGCATAGGTCTTGTACAAATTGTCACTTCTGACAGGGAGTCCAGGCATTCCAACAGAGCTAGGACAATCCTGCACTGCCTCAGGTTTCCAAAGTAGGTCTCTGAAATATGTTTTATCTTGGATATAATCTGAAAAGTAACATTTTTCCCAATATTCTCCAAGAAATACCTGGACCAGGAAATTTACTCAGTGTTAGTACTGCAGGACCACCCAGGACTCCAGATCCTGGCCTTTCTGGTTATGCAATACAGCATGTCGGGAATGGGAGTGAAGCAAGTGGTTTCATTCCTAATATTGAAGAGGAACAAGGTCATGGCTTGAACAGGCTCTACAGTGATCATAATTATAAGTATGCTCTATTTGTAACACATAAATATATACATAAACTTTTCCTGAATTTGTGTTCTGAGAAAGTTTTATAAAAGACAATGTTTACATTACATTACAATCACTGCAGAACCCTTTGAAAATATAATGTTGATGAGAAACCAGCTGTTTTCTAACCGACTGCACTCTTCACTGGCTTCTAGGTTACGAATCTATTTGCACCAACACTTTAAGGGAACCCAGAGCAGATGAATACAGTCTACAAAGGTTCTTCCTGATGCCTGGACAGCATCCAGAGGAACGTACACTTTAGCTGATCCTTCAGCTGTTCTCAGGTTGTTTTCTTTTACTAATCCAAATATTGACAGGTAATCCCACACTGTAGCTTCAAATTTCATCTGCAAATGTGAACGAATTGATATTTTCTAGTTGAAGTCCAATTTATATTTTAAAAAAATCTTGACACTACCTGGTAGAACTGTTGTATAATTGAGATTGTCTGCTTCAATTCAGTGAATTCTCTGGTTGTAATAAACAATCCTCCTTAACATGAGTCTAAGGTTTTAAATCTCTTTTATATTTAGCAAACAGTTATTGAAAAACATTGCTTATATGCATAATAAGTAAGAATCTCTGTTTGATTTATTGATGGTTATTTTTTCCTGAAGAAATGAAGGGGCAGACAATGAGATTTTGCAAGTTCTCAGCTAACTTTTAAACGTAATTACATGAGCAATTCCCATTTATGCTCCTTCTGAGGTAAAGGACACGTCAGGTGTGTCCTTGAGCTAATTTTTCAACCTGTATGCTTTCAATATAGGCTTCACAGTCTATGCTTAGCTGCAATTCTGGCTAAGTACTTAAGAGTTTTCTACCTCAATTATGCTTCACTCAGAACCTAGAGGTAAAATTAATGCTAACTTGGATTTGTAAGTCTACTTGCATGACAACTAGACATTTGCTTCCGGAATAGCCATGGTTATTCTTCCATGTAATTAAGGATGAGTCAGCACAGAACCCAGGGATTAAGCAACAATCAGGTGGAGCAAAGAAATACATTACTATTGTATAACATAACTACTTAAGTGTTTACCAGTGCTTTTCATGTTCTCAAAATTATTTGCCATCATCTACTATTTAAGGCAGGTTAACTGATGAGAGGAGTTATTGATCTGTTTTAATATCATTATGATTATGTTTCTTCATCTAGTGTAAGTTACAGATTTTAAGAGGTTTGTGAGTCTGTGTGACTCAATAATGACTATCAGTTTGCTGCATAATAGCCCTTAGATAAAACCTGAAAAGGGAGCTTTTGATTGAGGTTGTCCTGTTGCTGCACATAAATCAATATTTTTCTGTGAACAAAACTTTGGCTTTGTCTGTATGGAGCCAGAAATATTTTTAAACACCCGAGTCAAGAACTGCGCCTTAACTTGCATCTGCACTCCACGTGTCAAAATCTATGAAAAGGAACCTGGAAACATAGACCAGACAGGAGCAGGGGTATGCTCCACTCACAAAAATTTGTCAAATAAACTTGAGAAGTGGGGAGCAGAGTGTGGTGAGTCTTTACTCCTCAGTTCAGAGACAGCCTTTGAGAAACCCTCATGTGAAAAGCACTTCCTCAGTGTTATTTTATTCTGTAGAGCTCTTCATCAAAATAAAGTAATTATCCAACCACATCTGTGAAGGCTTTGGGGGGGGGGGGGAACCCCTATAAAGTTTCCCATCTAACCACCTTCACAGTGTTACGTTTTGGATGTATCAGGAGCTGCCTTGGCAAATAGTGACTTCCATTCAGCGACCTGGATAAGAGTGACTTACAAGCAGTTGGATTTCTTCATTGAGGCCAATAATATTCAATTAAAACAACTGTAGAACCTAGTGTTGGATTGAGTGAACCTATTTAGTCGCTTCCTAGCTTAAAAGAGAAATACTTTGCTGATGTTGCCCATGCATAAGAAAGAAGTGGTGGCTATTCTTTATAAAACCCAAGGCATGAAGAGCATGAATTCCCCACTAAAACTGGAGAGAGGGGGAGAGAGAAGAGGCTTCTTTTTTTCCCTATGCAGTATTTTTATTATCTGTTTATTTGTTTTAGATGACTGAGCTGACAAAGGGAACCAATTCCTAGCTGCTGAGTGCTGATATCCTAATGGTTCTCTGCTGCCTAGTTGCAGAGATTGTATTGCTCTTTTCACACACCTTCTGTCAAAAAGTGGCAGCTATAAATTGTAACCAAGCCCCAGGAGAAAAAAGCAGATAGCTGGCCAGTATCTGCAGCTGTATTTATCCTCTTGGTGGGAATGCATGTGTGAGGTCATGGAAACACATACCCGTGATAAGTAATATCAGAGTCATGCTGGGAAGATCATGGACTAAGAAAGAAATCACCAAAGAAGCTACTAGGTAGTAGCAGATGAACTGCAGTTTGCATTGCGCATCTTCCTAGCCTCAAATCTGAGTTATTCCACAGGTCCCAGATCAAAAACTACACTTGCTTCCCCTATAGTCCCTGTACAAACTGAATTTCTCTGTAAGGACTGAGTGGCCACACCATCTGGATGTGTTTGTATCACAAACCACAAGATTATAACATTGTCATCTATGCTGACTACTGACTGACTCTGATGTTTTTGCCCTTAATAGGTCAGCTCACAAAACAAAGCATGAGGCAGTGCTGGTAGAGATACCAAAAGTGGGTCTGTTGTGAAACTGTAGCCCCAGCAACTTAATTCATGCAAACTTCTTTAGAAACATAACTGCACTGAAGATTGTCAAATTCCATTGCAACAGGACCATGGCTTAGTAGGGAGATTCTGACTAACAGGCAGTCAGTCATCACCATCACTCATCATCACTTGAGTGATGACTGTGCCACCTAGCTACACGCGGTTCTAAAACTCACCACAGTTTTTCTTAACTGGAGTGGGGGAGGACCCATAATGCAGCAGAACTTTATCTACATGAAACAAGTTTTGCCAGACAGCTCTTATCCCAGAGTTGCAAAGCCAGCTGCCTAGAAATACATGAAATGAAATGACATAATGGAACACTTTTTCCTTAAAATTAAAATATTTAGCCAGAAGAACTGGCTATAGAGTTTTCGTCACCTACCTGTCTTTTGAACATATGCCTGTTCCAAAACTACATGGTTTAAAGGACAGAAATTGTCCTTACTCAAATATGGAACTTGATATGAACTCCATTCCAAGAGTGAATTACCACATCTGTTAGTCTCTCCACCTCACGCAGCAGCTCCATCCCAGCGAGTATCTCTCCACAGGGCTGGACGTTCCAGGCATGACATCACTGGAAATGGTGCCAGACTAAATTACACATGGGCAGATGGATAACATAGTATTCAGCAGATTCTTGACACGAACAAAGTCTTTGCTTTTTGCATCTATGGATTTAAAGCTGCATTTTCAACTATATTTGCAAGCAATTATTCTCACATGCAAGGAATCTTCCACTTGGGGTTGCCAAGAGGGTACCAGAGGGAAAGAAAAGGAGCCAAGAGCACCCAAGAACAGCTGCCTATTTCAGATTAGGGCTCCATCCATCCTTAACTGTGTATGAAACACCGCCCCTACAATGTTCACTACATGCATTTTTGTAGGAGAATATGTCTCCTTTATCCTTTTACATAGGGGCCTCTTTTGCTCCCCTGCAAGCAACAGTATCAAGAAAGTCATTAGAAAGTGTGTCATGGCAATCTGTTTCCCTAATGCTGCTGTAAGGTTTCAGTCAAATTTTCAGTGTAGTTTGAACTTTCAGTAACACCTTGGACTTCATTTTTAGGTTGTGTTAGGGAAGGGGAGGTGACAGAGAGGATTCTTGTTGCAGTAAAGTGCCTGAAAGAATGATTTCCAAAATTACAAGCAACTTCACAGCGAGATTCTGCTTCTATTCACTTTTAAAATGCTAAAACACATTCTCAGTCTCTCCTAAGACTACTAACGAGCACGGAGGCACAGGCATAACTGAAGCTCCACCCAGGTGCTCCCCACATTGAAAGATTAGGGCTGGTGCTAAATTGCAGCAGACTATTATTTCTGGGGGAGCAAAGAATATGATCCTAGTTAGCACTTTTGCAAAGCAATGTGAGTCAGAAAAACACTTTGCACTGCCTTCATCTCTGCCCTGCAGAAGTACTCGAATGGGACATGACCACATCTGGCCTCAAGCTTTGAAAGTCAATAGTTGCTTTTTTTTTTCTTTTTTCCCACTTTTTAAAAAAAATTAAATCTACACATGCTCAAACAACTAGAGAGAAGCAATTGGGCATCCAGCCAACATAAGATCCCAGTAGGAAAACAATTGTGGAGCTGCCTCGTTATCCTTGTACAGTGCAGATGATGAGAGACCTGGGACTCAGACTTGTTATTTCGTCCAGAAAAAATAATCAGTTTTGAACTGTTAGCTTTCTTAGCAGTAAAGTGAAGCAAAATATATGAGCAAGATTACTAATTATGCTGTGTCAAGCAAGTTCTGTCACTTAATAGCTCCACTGGAATGGCATGTCAAAGCAAAATATTGTAGATGCATGTTGCATATTCTGTGTCTGTGGTCATTACTGTTATAAGAAACATAAACATTTACAGAACAGCTGAACATTTTGACAAGTCTAAGTCAACTTTTCACAAGAGATAAAATGTTATGTGCTGACCGTAAATAACAACTCTGCACGGTGAAGTTGAGTGTTCAGAGCTGCAAATAAGAGAGTCGTGTACAGGACTCTTTATTGGATAAAGTCTAATTGCCTTCATCTCTGTGCATGGACTTCAGCACAACAGTAATTCTGATAACAAGGAAATAGATTCAATTTCCTTCATGAAACTGATGACAGGTAACATTGGAAATCTTGCTCCTGGTGACCTTGGAGGAGAGGATAGGGACAAAAAGTAACCTAGCCCCCTACAGCTTCCATGCCCCTAGAAACCAGATACCAAGCAGCCAGTTGGCAGCCAAACTTTTATAGCAAGTTTTGCAACCAGCCTTGGGAATGTTGTCTGACAGTGCTTAGAATAAACTTATAAATTAACCATTTGTGTTGCAGGAGTAATCACACCTCAATACTCAAAATACTCTGATTCATTCTAAGACACTATACCACAGGAAACCTGAGATGAGATATTTTAACTCCTTAAAATGAATATATTGCAGTAAAAAAAAAAAAAAAAAAGAAAGAAAAATAAACAAACAGAAAAAACACACTTCTCAAAATCAAATAGCATGTGCTTAAATTTTTTTGCATGCTTACTGCCATGGAAAGATAGTTTTGCCACTAAAGCAACTTATTTGGCTTTCTTTAAGTGTAGTTGTCAGTGTGCAAATGCAATTAGGTAAAGGAATCCATAATATTAAAAAACTTTGGCTACAATTTTTTAGTCTGAGTTAAAAGCAACCGATTATAGCTTTCCTCTTCTTTCCGGACCAGAGTTAATTTAGTAATAACAAATAAGGGTGAGCCTAGTGCAAGCTAAGTAACTCAAATGCTGTTTCCTTACCTAATGTTGACTTTACTTTCCTATCCCCATCCAGATTCAGATTTCTAAATAAGTTTTTAAAACAAATGGGGACAGCTTGGTGGTTTGGCAATAGACAGAAACATGGTGAAGAAAGACTGCTTTACTCCAGTAGTAGAGCCATTATTATTTTACTCTTTGGTAACTCCTTTTATTTAGAAAGGAGCAACTGTGAGAATTCCCACAGACACTGGTGAAACAAAGCAATGGTTTCCAAATGTTGGCCCAGCTGTATTTTGCGTACCTTCATGGACAATTCCTACTCTGAAACCCATGTAAAAGTAAAGAATAGTCAGAAGACTGATGGTAAGAGAACTGTGTGGTCTGCAAGAAATGCTAAGACCTAGCAGTGGTCTGTTGGGACAACAAAAAGTTTTAAAAACACCAAAATGAAGTATCCTCTAGGGTACTCTTGACGACACTTCCCAGAGCAGCATGCAAGGCAAATCTTCACTAAGAAAGGCAGATTTCTGCGTGTTTCTTTTTGCTTCTCTGGCTTAACGTCAGCTTAAACTTAAATATCTAGAATAGTCAAGGTTTTTGTCTTTCTCCTATCTGAAGCTTGTTGCAGAACGTTTTTTTCCCCTCTGACAAATACAAACCTACCTAGTCAAATTTGCAGTATTTTGTCAGTATAGCTATAAAGCCATGGAATGCCCCCAGAAGCTTTGCCAGTTGTTTCCCACACTCACGCTTTCATGACTAGACATCTCTCTGAATTTTCACCTCCAGCTCTCTCTTAAGCTGACTTTTTACAGTGAGAAATCTATCACTTTAGGTGAATTTTTCTGACTTGTTGAAAGCAGTTTAGTTGTCATCTTCAGAATCCTTTTTCTGCCTCCAGAGTTAGCCTCGAATGGTATTATAGTCTGCCATTTTCCCTCATGTTTGTTGATAACCTCTGTTCCTCATGGCAAGAAAATTAAGGCCAAAATCTTCTAGCTGACTCAAAAATTGTTTTTAAAGTTATAAATCAGAATATAAAGACATAAATCAATTTGCAAATCTTCTCTTCTTAGTATGTGCTGCCCAACACAATTCTTCTCACTTCTAAAGATTTTTTTCCCTATCACATTTCACTTAGCTATCAGTTACCCAGGTAAACTAAATAATGAATTTTACATACATATGAGACTGTTTTTTGCAAAACAATCATATCCTACTTCTGTTCTTCCTATAAAAGGAGGCCAATGAAGTCAGCTGAGTCAAGTCGAATGAGCTCCGTGGGATGATGCATCCAAGTGGGAACTTTCAAGTACAATTGGGGTATGAGCAAGTAGCTGCTGTTTCAGCTCTTGGAGTGAACCAGAGGACAGGATACCACAACCTGTTGCGTCTCTGAGTAAGAATATTCTCCCTTTTTCTTGATTCATCACATTGCTTCAGTTCAGTTCTGTGCAACTTAAGCATACTGTTACCTGTTTAACTTTGTGAGTTAATCCCTTAGTTCTCTTCCCCCCCTCCGCCGCCCCCGAAATTTGTTTACTTGCCTCCTCCAAAAATAAAAATTCCAGAAATGAGCCGAGTGTTTTCAGGAGAGGTTTTCAGCAGATGTGAACTTATACGGGTCTATAAAATTCTATGATGATTTCCTCTGGTTGAACACCAGCACCCAAATATGGCAATACTGCTTATTAAAGGAAGTTAATGACTTCACACTTCTGCTTCATGACTTTGTTGCAAGAGTAGTCTAGTCTTGTTCTGCCTCTTTAGTCGCTATTTCTCTTTGCTTACTAATGAGAATTTTGCTTTTTTTATGTCTGAAGACATTTTTAGCGTCCAGTTTTCTGTTCCCATTCAATTGTGTGTGTTTTAGATTATGCTAACACATAGCACTCCCTCACTTTAGCTGAATATAAAATTGAATCATCCTGGCTGGGAAATATGGGTTTTAATTAAAAGAAAAATATTTCACAAGTTAAAACAAGCTTTGTGAACCCTAAAGAAGTTCCAGAGTTTCACAAGCATTAAACCACATTGGATTTGACTTGCCTTTGATCCTGAACCTTTTTAAAGATATATTTAGGGATCTTTTGATGTCTTTGAAGGCAGAAGGCCAGATACTACTCATCCCATGTGGAAGAATGAAAGACAGGAGCACCATCCCCAGTGTTCTGTTGCTTTTCTTAATTGAAATATCACCTCTTGGGTTTAAAGTGGCAATGTCTACAGATTCAAGGCATGGCCAGGCCAGTTTCCAAGGAGACAACGTTCTGCAGAAGTGAAACATTGCATCTGGGATTTCCTGCCTCGCAGCTCTAGGTCCTCCTGTAGGAAGATCGTCCAGTACCCAGCCATTTTTGCAGTTGTCAAAACACAAAATAAGTACATTAGATAGCCACATGATACATACTGTAGAAGGAAAATATGGATTTGTGGAGTATGTAATTAAAAACTAACCTAAAATGAAAGTTATTCTTGCACGGTACCTCAACGCTATCTTCTTGATTTTTTCTTGCAGGTTAAAGATTCCTTTCCTATTTAGTGAGCACTTCATTTTGCAGACTGCCTTCAGCCTGCAATAATGGATCCCCTTCTAAACACAACTCTTCAGTACCGTTTGCTGTCCTCCCTGCTGCTAACAACTTCCAGGTCTGTCAAATCCAGATGAGTAAAGGAATTCTATACAGTAGGAAACTCAGCCTACCAAGAAGAATTTTAATTCCTATTTTTCCAGTCAACTCCAAATATTTTAAAGTTAGCTTCAGTGACTTCATGTGAACGCTCAGGAGGCCAAGTTAAACATTGAGGAATCCTACAAGTTTCACAGTAAGTTAAGAAGAATGACAGGTGCTAAAATTACAAAAGAACAGGTAGGTGAACATGACTAACATGCCTTCCACGATGGAAATCTGTTTGACCTACATGTATACCTGATTTTCATTTGATTTATGCATCTTGGCTCTCCAGGGTGTTACTAGTAACCAAAAGGCTCATGTCACTGGAAAGTCACAGTACATAAACACACAGGTAAGTCCCCACAGAATTAGTACAGTGTCTATTATCACAAGGTTGTTTTTAGGTAAACCTTCTTCATGAGCTAATATCTAGTTTGAAGTCCAGATCTACAAAACAAAGCAAGTAAGTATGGACTTCAATCCCATTAAGAAATAAATTTATATCAGCATTATTTGAAATTAATCATACTCAAGTATTTTGTACATGATCATGTTCTTGGTTAAAAATTAACAAACATATCTAGAATGAAGCAATTAGGGAACATAAAGATGGCAAAATAATACCCAAATATGTATGAAGTATACAGTGTTGAGGTCCTTATGGCCTTCTTTTTTGAACTGGCAAAAATCTCCATGAAGTCTGTTTCTGTTATAGCAGTAAAGGGCACTGCTGTCAAAAATAAGAATTTATCTATACTTGTTTACCACCAAATTATTTTTTTCATATGCAGAAATAGGTCACTCATTTTCATTCTGATTTTTTAGTATAATAGTATATTGGGAAACATTCTAGTTTTTTCATCTGTCTCAAAGTATGCTGTAAGGATAATGCATTAAACCACAGTTCCTCACCTGGTTTATCCTATTGCTTTCACAAATAGACTTAGCAGAACAAGGTATCTTTCAAAACTATAACTACAAAAGATGTGAGACCATTATTTCCAACTGTTTAAGTGTCACACCAGTTGCTGATGTGTTTCAGGTTACCACAGATTTTAATTTTCCCTGATTTTTATGTTCACTAAACTGGTAGAGGGAAGAGGGCAAGAGTGTTCTGTTAGATGGGACAAATCAGATTAATGTACTTTTGAAAGACTGTATCTGGCACCATCTGCAAAAGTTTTCTGTATCAAATAGAAAACACTGATTTCTACCTGATTACTGCATGTGAGAGTTTGGGTTTTTCCCCTAAACAGTCTGAAGATTTTTAGAATTTTAAATTTGTGCTTTCCAAACAATATTTTTGTGTCTTATGTGTAGGCACGAGTTTTACCAATGGTAAAAGAGCAGTGCCTGCTTGTAGTGGTTGAAGCCAAAGGAGTCCTGATTGGTAGAGCTCGTCAAAACTGGGAGTGTTTTGACAAATATTTACTCTTAAGAATTTTTATACAAAAACCAGCCCCACTGGCTTAGGTGGGGCTGCCCCTGGAGCTGCACCTTGTGGTACATTAAGGTTTATGCCCTTTAGCTTTTATACTCTAATAAGTCCGTCATAGAGGAAAGCCTATTCCCACAAAAAACGGTCCTTCTAGATTCACTAAGGTTGTTTGATGTGCGTAAGAAGGCTGGCATTTCCCCCAAGCTGACCATCATTTCCCTAAGCAACTTTTCTTGAGTTAAACCCCACCTCAGAAGTTTATTGTGAAAAGTAGGTATGAATTGCCTGTATTTCTTCGGGGAAGTGACTAGTGGGTGTCAGTGGCTTTGATGGTGTCAGCAATGTCCAGTAGGTAGTCAACCACTGGAAATCCCACCGAGCACAAGTGGTATTTGCACTGTCTTTCTCCCACTGCCTTAAAAAGCAAATTCTCTCCACATCAAAAGTGTCTCTATTGAGCAATTACTGTGTGTAAGCACTCTTCAGCTGTAAGTTGTTTGCTGTTTTCTGAAACATGAAAAACACAAGATGTCACAAAATGAAAACAGTGTCTGTTTCCATTCTGTTGATTTAGGAGGCAAAGCAGGGAAATAAAACAAACATGGTCCAAAAACCTAAGAGTGCAATCAGGATAACTGAAAAAGGAACAACTACACATTTTGGTATGTAGTTCCACTGAAACTTTTGCCTTGTTCGCATGATTTTTTTCTATCATATCAGCAAGATAGACAGCAAAGTCACAACTATCACCAAGCCAGGAAAACATATTTTTATAACTTAAGTAGGATAACGGACCCAAGATACCACCAGGTAACTTCAGTTATGCATGTGTAAGCCCTTAAATTAGAGGGGAAATGCAATGATGAATGAGTCCCATTTGTTCTAATCACTGTGAAAGGTCCCCTTGCATGTCTTCATTTCCTGCAATTGTGCAGCCTGTGATCTTCTTTGCATAATTTCTATTAAATCCTTCATGATGATTAAGTATGTGATTGCAATGCTTCCTATCTTCTCCTAGTTCAAAACGACTGTCTTTTCACTGTGTTTCTCATTTTAAGAGTTGGATCTGGTTATGGAGCTAATGATTAATGAAAGGCTTTTACAAGTTTGACCAAGAAGGTTAATTTAGCTGGACTCCAGTGTGAGACTTGCAGTTTTCTATGCAACTTTTTGGAAGTAGCCAGCTGACACATGGATCGTGATAGAAGTGTTGACTTCAGAAATCAAAACTACATGCCATGCTTTGCATATTGCTTCTCTTTTTGTGATAAACAAAATACTAAGAATGTTTTGAGTGGTTTAGACCACTGAGGTTATTAGTCAAACTGGAGCAACAACTTTCTAGATTAGCAAAAGCAGACAGATGCAAGTTATTAAATGTTATTTGTCACAAATTTGAACTCTGCATATCTACACAGAAAACCAAGAGAAAAGCCAGGAACAGGATGAACTGACCTAAGAACACTAAAATCATGTCAGTAAATCACTTGTTTTTCCATTCCAGGCTCTCAGATCCTCAAAGTTTAGAATGCATCAAACCAAAGAGTGGAGTGAAGTACGTCTGTATACGTAATGTGGTCAAAGGAGGAAACTGAAGAAAAACTTTTGAACAAAAGACGTTAAACCATTTTCTTAAAAACGGCTTCTTCCTTTTTCATTTATACATTTCCTTGTAATACTAGTGTTTATATCCTTGCCTTTTGCATATACACACAGATTTTGAATATCCAATAGAAAATACATATAAATATTTTATGCAGTATTCTCTGTATTTATTAAAAGGACATTGTAAATACAGAGTGGGTAAGAAAGGAGTCCAAAGACTTTGAATAACTTCAGGAATAGCTCTTTATTATTTAGTAGAACTTTACTGCTCATAATGACATCAACTGTCCTTAACAGAAAATAAATTTTATTGAGTCAATCATACTCTCCTATTTCACAAAACCAAACAATTGTAATTTAACATTCCTGTAAAAGTGGTTTCCAAAAAGCAACATTTGGCTAAAGACAGGGACAAAATCTGTGCAGAGCAGTTTTGAGAACATGACTGAATTTGCAATGAAAGTTGTACCTTGTTAGAGCTGGAACTCCATTGCTTCCCTGTACACTCCCGCTAAGCGAACATGGAACACGCAATGCAGTCTGGCTCATAAGAGGTCAACTGTGTTGCAGGACGCACCTGAAATGGTAGCACTGCTGTGACTTTGCAGCTAGTTTGCAGAGCCTAGATGAGACAGGTTTGACTCAGCACAAACATTGCTCATTAATTAGCCTGACTTAAGGAAAGTGAAAGTAACCGATAGAAGTGTGAGGCTTTGGCTAGTGTCAGTCTATTTGATAAGACAGCTATGATGAGAAAGCACTTTGCTTCAGTTGAATCAAAGTGGGGGTTGTGGTTGGTTGACCCTCGTCAGCAGCCAAGCACGCACACAGCCACTCGCTCACTCCTCTCCCATGCCCCAGTGGAAAGGTGGAGAGAACAGGAACACCAAAAGCGAGAAACCATCGGTCAAGATAAAGACAGTTTAATAAGTGAAACAAAAGCTGAGCACGTAAGCAAAGCAAAGAGGAATTTATTCACTGCTTCCCATTGACAGGCAGATGCTTGGCCGCTACCCGGAAAGGAGGGGCTCAGCACACATAATGGCTACTTGGGAAGACAAACACCAATGTCACAAACATCCATGCTTCCTCCTCCTTTCCTTGAGCTTTTATTTCTGAACAAGGTATCATAGAATCATAGAATCATAGAATCATAGAATCATAGAATCATAGAATGTTTTGGGTTGGAAGGGACCTTAAAGATCATCTAGTTCCAGCACCCCTGCCAAAAGCAGGGACACCTTCCACTAGACCAGGTTGATCAAAGCCCCATCCAACCTGGCCTTGAACACCTCCAGGGATGGGTCAGCCACAACTTCTCTGGGCAACCTGTTCCAGTACCTCACCACCCTCAGAGTGAAAAATTTCTTTCTAATATCTAATCTAAAACTACCCTCCAAAAAACTGTTTAAAGCCATTCCCTCTCATCCTATCACTACATGCCCTTGTAAAAAGTTCTTCCTCAGCTCTCCTGTAGGCCTCTTTTCAAGTACTGGAAGGCTGCAATAAGGTCTCCCTGGAGCCATATATCATATGGTATGGAACACCTCTTTGGCCAATTCGGGTTGGCTGCCTGCCTATATCTGCTACCAACCTCTCTTCCCATTCCCAGCCCACAGCCCATTCACTGCAGGAGCAGAGTGGGAAAGGGAGAAAACCTCAATGCTGTGCAAGCACTGGTCAGTCATAGCCAAAACACTGGTGTGTTATCAACACTGCTTTAGTCACAAATCCAAACCAAAGCACCATACAGGCTGCTATGAAGAAAGTTAACGCCGTCCCAGCCAGGCCCAGTACAAGATTTAGCCTACTCTGTGTGTTACCACCAACACTGATAATGCAGACTTTATGATCCAGATCTCAGCCATTAATAGTAGCCAAAAGTAGATACTTCTAAAATAAGGATTTGTAAACTATTCTCCTTTTTCTCATAATGTTCAGATGCTTACAGTTCACGTTTTAAAAGGTTGCTTCCTCCCAGCTCAAACCAAGAGGAAGGGAGCATTACTTTTCTTAAAAAAAGCTATGATTCACATTGGTTTGGTAATAAAAGAAAGAGTCACATTTTGAAAGCCGAACAGCATAAGTTTAAACACTGAAAAGAACCTCCAAAAGGGTGGTTTTATTTGTAGTGAATCAGCTGGTTGAACTGATGAGAATCCCAGGAGAAATGAGACTTTCTGGAACTAGGGTGTCCAGGGACTCATACAGAATTCATGCCTTAAACTGATTAAGGCATAACACACTTAGGAAATCATGTTTTGAGTGGAAGAGAAAAATATCCTATTTATTTAGCCTCAGTCTGACCTTCCTCATGAACTGCCAAAGGGTATCCCTTTTTCCTGTATTTATACACAAGTTTTTCCATACCAGGTGTATTTGTTTTTGTTTCTGGCAAGACAGAGAAAAAATGAAGTGTACCCAGAAAGAGATACAAACCTTTTGCAAGGAAAAAGTTCTCTGGAAATGGGCAACACCCATTACTCCACTTTTTGTTGGGAACAGAATCTAGTCCCACTATGGCCCAGAAGTTCCACTCCTCTTTGATTTCTTCAGGACGGTTTCATGAAAACCATGGAGAGAAGAAGGTAAATGAGTTTGCCTGTATATAGATGGGGCAGCAAAAGCAGGGGATTAAAATGCAAGCAAATTTTATGAAAGATTAGGACAGCTGCATGGGTTTAGACTTTTTTTCTTTCATAGGCCTTTAAAAAAACCCACACCACTACAAGGTCTCCAACCTCTTTATTGATTAATAAGCAATGACCATAAATGATCCAAATGCCCCCCCAGTTGCTCGGCTGTGGAGACTTCAGGTTTCTTAATAATAAAATCAACTTTCTAAATTGTAAAGTAGACTTCAGAGTATATTTAAATTTCCTTTTGGCTATAAGGGTTTTTTCGGAAAGTGTATTCTGCAGAAAGCTAACAAAACTACCAACCATTTAAAGCCACAGAAATATTAAGACCAGGAACACCAAAGAATGTGATCTTTGACAAAAGAAAGGTGATTGATAAACTCACTTCATGTGAACTCCACAGTATGTTCAGCCGGTAAGTGTTGGATGAGCTACAGCATGTTTTGCAGAAATATATCTTGATCTTGACAGTTCAAGTATCACAAAACAAACTATGTCCTTTGTAAAATTGTTCTAATGCATTAATTGCCCTTAGGATTAAAAAACAACAGATCACTTTCTTGAAGTTGTTTGGGGTTTGTTTTCTGTCTCCAACTTCAGTAATGTTGTTTCCCTACAGAGATTTTTGTCTCCTCATTTTTTCATTTGAGGGTATTCAGTAGGAATTTTTTGGGGCTTATAATTACAAAAGGTATGTACAAGCATTCAGGCCCACAACCTACAGATTTTTGTTAATGAGCCTTTAACCTTGTGTTTAAAACATATAATGGGGAAAAGAAGGGAGAACGTCAAGTAAGTAATGCTGATGTGTTTAAACTGATTTCTTTGGCCAGCCTTGAAGATCACAAGGTTTCCTACAGCTGTGAAGCCCTGGTAATTTAGGGGTCTGGCCTGCAGTAGCAAATTAATTTACAAGTAGTTCATGTTAGAGACTATTTGAACTGCTTCGCATAGAGCCCAGTAGAGAAACATTCTCTGCTTTCAAAACAAATAGCAGTGGTGAATATCCACCTGTGATTCATGGCAAAGACATTTGAGGCAAAAGAGTAACTCTTCCAAGAGGTGAACTACAGTTAACTGGGTTCAAGTTGGAAAGACCCTGAGGAACTTGAAGTAATGTTAGGTGGTGTGCATTTAGTTTGATCACTGGTTAAATGTGTACTCTGCAGTAATCTAGCAAAGGGGGGAAATATTTTTTTCTGAGGCAGCATTATTCTTTGAACATTTGGTGGGGTCAACTTTTTCGTCTTTTGGTAGTGCCCAAATGCTCCTTTTTTGTTTCTTGTGGAATACGGAATATATTGCATGGGGTTGAAAATAGAGCTCATTGCAATTTTAAATCGAGGCCACAGCTAAAAAATTTTTTGAGTAATGGATAGCTATGGATGATAAACCCCTGTTTTATTGTAATTATGCAAGATTTTATGTAGAATTGCTGCTTGGAAGCACATGCATCAGGACTTGTCTGTCATCTTTGTTAATGATCAACTGCTCCTTTATATAACTTGCTGTTGTATTAAATCACTCTTGGACTTAATTATGTTAAAACAGATTAGATTCTGAGAAGGGTGTGCAGAAAATGAAATCCAAGAGAGGAATATGTTATTATATACCATGACATACAGTGGGTGAAAATACTTAATCAAAACTACAAAGAAGTTGGACAAACACACAGGAAACATCTGTGCCTCCAAAAGGACTGATAGATGATAGTAAAATCCTTCCATTTCAGGGAATAAAGAAGTGGTTTCATAGATCTACAAAAAGATTTAATGGAAGCAAAGCTGATTCTATAGTGTTGATGTAGTAAGTACTGAACAGTAATATCTGCCTGGAGTTTACATCAGAAAGAATTTATATTGGAATTTTATAAGTTTTTTTTTTCTGTGTGGTGAAATTTATTGTCATCACCAATTTCTTTAGTTTTCTCTTATATGTTTGTACCATAAGTTTCTCTAAAAGGGAATAACTGACTCTGGTATTAGAAATTTAGCCCACAGTATCAATTAGCTCATATTTCTACTCATCTTCACCTGTTTGATGGATGGCCAGAAAAGTTTCCATAATATTTACTGTAAAAGCCACGATCTGAACTGTTCAGGGATAAACAATAGCATACACCAAGGATTTGAACATGTTTTGCTAGTGAAATACTAGTCACTAGTTTTTAGTGAAATACTACAGCGAAGAAGTAAAGGAAAAGATTTATTGTCTAGTGAAATATTTCTAGAGCTTCAATTGTAGCTGAAGGTCAGCCTAAAACATTCCTGGAAATAAACATCAGCAAAAAAGCTTCAAAGCTTCAGTATCAAAGTAGTACAACATGAGCTCAAAAGTAGAAGTCAGTCACTAGAAAGTTGTACTTTATAATTCCTGAAGAACCAAAGTAAGAAAGATGAATACTTCTGGTAGAGAGAAAAATTATTTAACTGCATAAACATTGTTTTTCTAAGGTTTACAGTCACCTTTTCCAGTGTATAGAAAAAAATGGCCGTCCTTGCCCCACTGCCAGTTACCACGGCTAGTCATTTGCTAGCAGGGCAACTTTATATTGTGTCAGAATAAAATTGGGTCAGAGACTGTCCCAGAGCCTAGAAAAAGTTAGCTTTTTAACAAATGCTTTGTACTTTATTTCACTGAGTACATAAAAGATCAGTACAAGGTAGGTCTCTGCTAGTTCATCCATAGGCAAACAGCACGCAGGTACATCTCTTAGCCAGAACCTGCTTTCACTAAAACTCCAGGGTGAGTACGTGCCTGGGTAGGTTCAGGCAGTCATAACTATGACCCCTCTTGTGTTCTTCAAGAGTCCTCTTCATCCTCCCATCACGGTCATTGGCTCTGAAGGGTTCCTGCCACAGTATCAAGAGAGGGAGAAACTGTTCCTAATGTCAACAGGTTGATAACTGGACTGCTTTAGCTACCATCACTACATGGCACTCCCAGAAGAGTAGATGCTGAAGGAACAGGCCATCATGGCTAGCCGGTTGCTGTACATTGTGTGTGCATCATACAAGCATCATTTTGAATCACATGAGAGGAAGAAGATAAAGAAGCAATGATTGCGGTCTTCCTGATTGACTTTGGAATGCTTACAAAAGCAAAGATTATGGCTTGTGTGACTGTGTTGATTGCCTGTACACTATTGTGCAATACTCTTCACAGAAAATAAATTAGTATGGCTAAAAAGCCACTCTCCCTAAATGCTGTCAGTAGATGTAACTATGCATAGAGGTAAAGCACCAGCACTACTGTCTCTTTAGGGTGTTTTTAAAAAATACTGATAACACTTTCCTGCCAAACCTTTAAAGATTTTATGATATTAAGCTATTACTGGTCACTGCTTTAGCAAGAGATGCCCAAGGCCAACTTAGCATCAGAGTTAGCATGTCTGGTGGAGGTGTGCTCCATTAGCTGCCAATGAAGAAGTCGGGGTTATAATACAGTGGTGAGACTGTCAGGGTTTGAAATAAAGGATTATGTTCAAATGGGCTTTTATGATATAAAGAGTACAAGAATAGAAAGAAAGCTGACTTCGGAACAGGTGTGGAGAGGTGAGACACCAGGGTCTTTGAATGGTCAAGAAACCATGGACAAAGTAGGCTCTGTCAGCAGTCTCAATACTTGTTGCATAAAGAATGTTTTTCTGCACTTTTGCTTTCTTGTTGTAGCAGGTTTTGGTTATTTATCAGCTAATATACCAGGAATGAAGCTGAAAAAGCTTTTAAATCTTCCTGAAATAGTTGGTCTTTTGTCTCCTATTTTATTTCAGATCAGTTATCACTCTTATGAATGACCAAATAATTGCCAGACTCCTTAAAAGCTCATAAAAAGAAGAATAGTGAGTGTAGCTGTTGAAAAGGGATGATCACTTTGATTTTATGTGGTAAAACAAATTCACAGAGAACACAGAGATGTATGGAGATATGCTGAAAATTACTTACTATATAGTTCAGATGGTAAATATGTTTATGGATACAGTATAAATGCTTAAATCTACTCATTTGTTTCACTGTCCAGGAAGCATTTCATTTCATTCAGTGAGGAGGTAAGAATGGAAGGTATCTGGGTGTTTCTGAGCCAGAGAATGTAATTTAGCTCTGCTTGCAAGTAGCTGAGGTGGCTAATAAAGAAGTATGATGTGACATGTCATCATTTATTGTCAAATGATCTGTTAATACAGAAATTCCTTTAAGGAGACAGAAATTGTGAGAATCTCAAAAAAGAAAGAGGAGTCTGGGGGCAGGGGAGCGGGAGGAAGAAAGAAAGAGTTACAAGTTCTTTATTACACCTCCAGAGTTTGATTCATGTCTACATTTTGAAAAAAAAAGAAATGGCTGTGAGAGGGTGGTTAATTCATTCGAAACAAGGAGTTCATTGTAGATAGCCTATTCCTTTTGAAAACAACATTAAACAATATCACGAACACTCAAGACTTATCATAATACTTTATCCATCCTTTCCAGATGATGATTTGTTCCAAAAATGTTATCCCCTGTGGTCCTGTGTTCTCCAGCTGATGACGCCTTTCATTATGATATCCTATATAATATTCTGCAGAGTTGTAGCAGTATTTTGAGAAAGTATATATCTATTAAGGTAAACTACATAGGAAATCACATTGATGTAAATTTTATTTTGCTCAGAGAAATATCTCAGAACCTATCCTCAAGGTTTATGGAAAAGCATTTCTCTTGGAAGTCATCTATTCTCTTTTGCAAGGCCAAATCTCATTGTGTGGATATCTACAGCAGCCTTTTTAATGGTTTCATTTGGACTACTATGTGTTAGTGACTGAATAGTAAATACATGGAGTAGAAAGTAGCCTTGTCTATGAATATCTTTATCTGCTATTTTGCAATATCATTTATAGCTTTCCCTTTCTTTATACCACACAGCAAATGATACGTTTCATTATTGTACTTTTTACTGGACAGATTATTTAAACCTGCTTGCTGTGTTTCTGATTAAGTCATGGTCTTTTTTTCTGCAAGGCATCAGTGTCTCCCGTCTTCCAAACCTGATTTCCATTTATTGGCATCTACATTCTTCTGCTAGCCTGTCTATACCATGTGTAACACAGAGCTGAAATATAGCTGCATTTAGTCACATCAAGCCAGTTCAAACAAATGAAGTCAAGAATTCAGTTAGAAGACATACATCAGATTTGTACTCTCCATCAAGACTGAAGTCGTACCCTCCCTTCATGTTACAATTGCACATTATTATTTTTATACCGCTTTCTAAATGTTAGTTTTCTTTTTTATATCTCTTTCATATTTATGTCTTGTTTGTTTCCCTTTACACCTCTGGAATGACTTCCCCCCCACCCCCCCCCCAAATAGTTTCATTTTCTGATTGGTGCCTATGGGTGAATTTAATCTACAATAATTCTTTGCTACAAAATGGGACTAAATATTTTCTATACTGCATGGAGTCATAGTTTAACTCCATTTAACTGCACTGAAAGAGCACACTCTACCTATGTGAGAATCCTTTGCAGTGTGCCGCTCAGGTCTAGCTCAAGTTTGCACTCAGAGGAAATGTGACAATAAAGCAGCATATTCGTATGCATTATGTGCATCGTGGGGGTGGTGTTAATTGACTTAACTTAGCCATTAAAAGATTCTGTGTGGTTTAAGTTCAAAAATTATTCTTCTTTTTCTTCCCAGTGCAATTGTATTGCCTTGCTCTTTCTTCCTGTGGACTTGCCGAGGTAATTTTCCACAACCTGCAATGGCACGTGGTACAGAAATGATGCAACTAGTGCCAAATTTAAATGATACATCAACTCAGCTTGACAGACCACTGTGTAAACACAGTAGAACAAGCTCTTACAGCAATATAGAGCAGCACTGCAGCGTTATACCCCATGCTAATAAGCCTTGTTCCTCAGTGAATCTCACTCACCCTCAGAGCTTTGTGTGATCAAGACCACAGACAATCAGCTCTGTGTATGTGGGGTAAAGTACAAAACAGAAGTTGAGAGGTATGTTAAATTTCTTTGTGTTGTGCCAGTATTGGTTTTCATTGTGAATATAATTTATCGAGAAAAGAAAACCATATGCAATATTGCAGAAATGATCTTCCAATATCTGATCAATGAACATGATGATAATCCATGTTGAAAATATTCAGTAAAGATAAGCCATTTTGTATTATTTACGTTATTCAAAGTAAGTTTGTGCCTAAATTTCTTATAGATAAAAAAGACAATATCAAGGCCAGTGAAACATATGATATGATTTCTGTCATATTTGAAGATTCCTCTGTAACTATTCTCTCTACCATCAAAAACTTAATAATGCTTGCCTCCATATACAGTACTCTTAATTCATTAGTTTCAAAGTCCTTTTCTGAGAGGGAAGTGGTTTGTGCCATTTCCAGATGGGGCAAATTTGAATCTAATTAATATTCCCAGTACCTCACCAAACAAGCAGTAATAATATTCCCATTTTGCTGATGTGATAGCTAAGGTACAAAGAGACTCATTTATTTGCATAAAGGCACTTAGGAATCAATGGCAAATAGGGGAATAAATAACAGATTTTTTTCCCCAAAACCAATGTTCTAACCACAAGACATTCTCTTTTTCCTCAATACTGAAGTTAAATATGTGAAGTAAAATAATGAAGTTGTTCTACAGATTAAATTCACAGTAATAACAGATGTTCAACAGTTTTTAATTTCTCTTTTTGAGTAATGTGGTCTGTGTACAGCCTGAAGCAGGATTTAATTTGTCTCATTGCGTTATCAGACAACTAAGCTGCTGTCAAAACAGGCAGATCAGGAATTAATGAAAACATTTCTCTATACAGTTCTGTGATTATAGTACATGCAGCTGTATTTTAATTTCCAAGCATTTAAGTTTCACATCCATAGATTTCAGTCTTAAACTAAAATCAGATAAGAATTCAGGCTAAAGCTCGCTTCACATCTGAAAATCTAATCTTCTCATCAGAAGGAGTGAATCTACACACAGACCCATACAAATACTCATTAATAATCACATTTCCCCAAACCCCTATCACAATTGGCAGTAACTGAAACCTTTCTCTGCGGACTAGTCTCAACAGCCAGCACAGGGATACACAACAACAGATCTTACAATCCACACAGGAACACTTCAAAAACATGTTTAAGCCAGAAGGATTAGTTAGCTGCCTAAACTTCACTACTATACTTACAAGGATTTGTATGACCTTGACTATGCTATCTTCTTGCTTATTGTAGGTCTATGCCCTTCAGTATTGTATAACGTTTGAATCAGTGAACGGTGCTTGGTGAAAAAAAGGACGATAAATGTTCCTCAGGGCATTTTGCTATCATCATGAACAGGAGCAAACTTGTAGTCTGGAATTTCCTGGTTTGGTTCTTACATTGTAAGTAATTTCAGAACACTGTCAAAGTCTAGTGAATTCTGTGAATGGCTACAAAATGTAAGCCTTTAAATATGTGCCTTTCAAAAATCAGCTACAGGTGGTCATTTAAACCTTGGGGCCTCAAAATCAGCCTTTGGGAGGTGCCTCTATATTCACTACAGCAAGAACCAGAAGCGTTTTAGTTATGTTGTTATAAAAGGGAAAACTTTGGCTTTATTCTTCATACGCGTCTGTGTGCAATAGAGTTGACGGCTGTCAAGCCTCACAGAGACATACTGTCAGCCATGCTCATAAGAACAGATTTAGCTTGAAGTTTTGGGGTTTTCTTTTAATTGTAACACTGCTTCTTCTCTAGTCCGAATTAGGAGTGTTGGTACTGGAATCTGTAAAGCCTTTACTGACCTGATTTTTTTGTGGTTCTTGGACTCCTGTTTAAGCAATCTCCCCTTTTTTTAGCCATGTATTCTTTGCTGCATTATCCCATAGATTATTCTGCTGCAAATGCTTGTACTAGTACAGAGAGAGATGTAATAGAAAACTAATCTGACCGAAATATAGTTCAATCTATCTGCTCCTTTCCTCCTGCTCAATAAAAGAAAACAAATTATTATGCTGGCATAACATAGATAGCAAGAGTTAGAGACATAATGACTGTAGATGCCCATCTTGTCACCAAAAAATACTCGTTCAATAACTGTCTCAGCCTGCTTGGGTCGAAGCCCATTTCAACCTACCTTTAATACAGTACTTTTGGACCTGGTATTCAGCTACATACTCACTGTGAAAAAGTACACTGATCTCTGTTCCCTTTCAATTTTTCACTGGTTTATGATAGCTTGAAAAATTTTAGTGCTTCACTCGCCTTTAGTGCTATCAGGATATTAAGAATTGGAGGTTACATGCTGATGCAAGTAGTACTTCCCAGATACATTGCTTCTAAGGAGGACAACAAATAAAGGAATGCCATGTACCTAACCTAATGAGATATCTAGCCTCCACCAAATGCAGTTAAATCATTAGATTGTATCTCGGTAGATGAAGAAACATGGATGTTACTTTTTTCTTTTATTGTAATAAGGAAAGGATTAAAAAAGCAGAGAGGATTGCAGGTTACAGCATATTTATGAATCAAAGATTTGTTTCAAAGAGGTGTGGGGTTTTTTTATTTAAAAAGACTGATTAGACATTTTGTATGAAAGTTCTCCAACATTGTTAGGCATTCTCCTGGAAAGGAAATTAATAAACTGAAGCATTTAATTATCCTGAAGGCTGGACTTACTGTTCTCTTTCAGAAACGCGCTTCGTCCAGAGTCTCTCTTTCTTCCCCATGTATGCAAAAATAAAAACTATTTTAATTGTTTATCTATACCATAGCTATACTGGAAGAAACAGCATTAAAATCATTATTATTTCTTTATTTTAAGACATGTTGAGTCCATGTGTTCATCCAGTTCCAGACAGCTGTTTAGAAATCGAACTGTCTGGCTGTTGACCAAAATAAATGGAATGCCCTTGGTATAACATCCCTGTAAAATCTGTAGTCATGCACCAAAATCGATAAATCTTGAGGAGGGATGAAGAACTGAGCTTTAGCATTGCAAGACATCTTAAAAAACACATCCTCTGTTTTTCATCCTTCCTCCAACTTTAGAATTTAATATATGTGTTGGCTCCAAGTAGTTAGAATATTCCCTTTAAATCCAAAGGTCACAACACTGTGGCTTGATAACATACCATTCTTGATTGCTGTTTGAATAAAACAAAAAATCCTGTTTGGCATAGTCAGAAGTAGAAAACCAAAATTATAGACCACAATAAAGTCTGCCTGTAATAATCTACAGTCTTTAAGAAGAGAGAAAACATATGCTGTGATTCCAGGATTCTTAATTTCACTGGAGCACACCAGTAAATGACATGTCCCTTCTTTTACTTCTCAGTCCAGTCTTTGTATTAATATTTTATTATAAACCTGCAAATATAAAACGTAGAAGTGGCTCTTCAGCCTTTCCAGATAGTCTGGATGCTGCTGCGGCATCATATGGCTTTATGAGGGCTTTTCACCACCCACTGCAAAGCCCCTGCCTGCAGGCACTCAGCCGTCTCAGAGGGAGTGGATGAGATAATAAGCATGACCAAAACGTTTAGTCCTCCTGGGATGCAGCTCTGTGTGAAAATCCTAAGGAACGCTTTCAGCAAAGCAACTCAGTCAGATGGACTCGGAGCAGCCCTGAGGCTGCCCCAACTATTCCGATTGGATTACGTGGAGAATAGGAAAATGCAAGGAACTATGGAAGACTTAACCATCTTGTGAACAAGGTACAACTATTCTGAGATTAAAGCTCATTGCAAAAAGTTTCAGCTTTCTTTCAAACAGTTCTTTATGAGATACTGAGGCACACACGGTGTGACTAAGACACATCCCATCTCTACATGTCAATCCAATGCAGTTGTTATGGCAGAAAACTAATCAATGACAGAAATGGTAAGGGTTCCTTTCCACTGCACAACAGTCACAGAGTGGGTGATGCTGCAGCCATTGAAATCTTCCATGCAGGAGGCTGACATAATCAGAAAACAATATTAAAACCTTTTAAATCCCTCACTGTCTACCATTTAAATGCATTACCCTGAGACATTTAGTTTCTGAATGCTCTAACATATCTTCTCACTAAACAGTTGTTTACTTTTGAATCACTGCACCCCATATGAAGTATGGAAAAATTCCAGAAATAAAGTATGAATTACTGGTGAGGCTGGGTGAGGCGCAGAGTTGTGTGCGGTGGGACACAGGAACCATGCAGAAACTTCCAGTGGAAAGACTGAGGTAGTGATTTTGGCCCTGCTAATTAACTCCCGGTGGTATTCAGGAAAAGTTTTCTCCTCCCTGCAGTCAATAAAATAATGAGGATATGGTTATACAAGTCCTTCACAGCTGGCATACCACAGGGCTTAACAGATCAAGGAGATGCATTCCAGTGGTCCAAATCCTTTCTCTACACCCATCTTATAGTCTTTAAATACTTAGCAAAAGTTCATGCATGTCTTTGGACACACTGAAGGGTCTCTGAGTTGTGGTAGATAATTTACCCATAGTACCCGCATGAGCTGTAGTGACTGTGAAACTTAAGCCGGAGTTCAGGATGGATGCTGCAGTCACTTCCAAGCTCCATGCGAAATCCAGATCTGCGAGCTTCACAGCAGCTCGTGCATCCGGCATCCACTTACTGACATGTCCACTGCAATAGCAGAGGTCTTTCTGCCCCCTGGAATGCTTCCACCAACAGCTCCGAAACCCATGTGCCTAAGCTTGGCCTCGCCAATAGCCTCCAGAAAGCTACCAGAGAGAATGGTTATATTGGTCAAACGGTAGCAAATTGGCCAAATTTCATGTCTTCTGCAACACCTGGAGCCAGACTTCCCATATTACTTAGCAGCATCCATAACCTGTAATTTATATTATGAACATTTTCGAATAAAAGGGCTCTGCTGGTTGGGAAAAATGGGGCTCAGCTGTAGATGCCTCCTTGCCTAAGTCTTGTCTTCATGCTCTCTCCCATGGCTAACAGATGCACAGCATGTGTTGGAAGGAGCTCTGTAAGAATTTGATGCAAAGAGGGAAACAGAACATTTCAGCAGCTTTTGCTGTTGTAACATCAAAGCTGTACTACAATTTTTCCTGTTTTATGATCTCCTTTACATTCACTGCCCTGAAGCCTTAGAAGTTGAGCTCACTAGTATGATGACTGCCTCTAACTGCTGCTGGGAAAGCTAAGAAACATATAACTGATGGTGCCCAAGTCACCTGTTGAAAATAGAAAACTTACATGTTTAATGCCATAAAGATAACAGGTTAGGTAAACCATAATTATTACATTTTTTTTAAGCCTGATTTGCTGCGTATGCACAGGCCTCCATGTTACAGAAAGAATCTTTTGCGATGAAACTGCAGTCTGTATGAGTAAGAAGGTGAATTTCTTACCCAAACATCATTTGGTATAATGGACAGATAACTCATTATCTTGTCCTGGAGTGTTTTGTATGAATTAGAGAAGTTTTGGATAACTGCCTTTTCTATGTGTGATATGTAAGAGTATGTCAAGGAACAATATTTTAAGGTCCTTGCCTGGAATCAGATTTGTTCTTGTCCACAGTTTCTTTATCTGCAGAATCATGTGGCTGCCTAACCACAACATACTCACGTGCAAGCACAGTCTGCAATCCACATGAGTGCCACCCATTTCATCGTTTCACAGCAGGCTTTAACAACACCTCACACTAAATCACAAGGGCCAAGTAAACACTCAGTGTTATTGAGCTTAGAAAATATCCTCCTTTTTTTTTTTTTTCTGAAAGTAGAGGAAACAAGTGAAAGAAACCAACTGTTTTATGAGGAAAACAACTATTTGCCATTAACAGAAATTAGACATTATAATGGATAGCCCAATCATTTATAAACCCAAATTCTTCTTATTTGTGATTGCCAGTACAAAAATCTATTAATCTGAAAAATTCAGCAGATGAAAGAAAATCTGATTTTCTGTAGTAAGTTTGTTCATAAAGTGGCATTTAGTATTACTTAACTTTCTAGGGCCATACTCACACAACTTTGTGATATTTTATATGTTACAGCTTCAGTTCTGATACTAATCAAGTGTCAGGATTGTGTAAGTAATTTGTGAGGGGTTACAGAAATACAGTGGGGTGGATTATTTTTTTTCCTATGCTACAAACTGATGGTGAAATTACCCTTCTGAACATCCTCTACAAGAAAATGGATTTCTGTGTTCACTTAACCACTGACCCCAGTGCCTGCTACCCACCTTCAAAATACTTCCAGAAAATGGACATAAATAAGTGTTTTCATACCTCTTCTTCAACCTGTTTCCATGCTCCAAAACCATTGTAAATTCTGTGTTTTCAAGGTTTGTCAAACCCAGATTAAGATCAGCAAACCCAGATTTTTTTGATTAATTGTGAACTGATGTATGAACATATTTTATGGACAGCTTTTATACGCAGGCAAAGACAAAATGTTTTGAAAAGAACATTAAGTAGTAAATTGTTCTCCTGCCAACCTGTTCAGCCCTGTCCTTCTGTGCAAAGCCTGGAAGCGTGGAGCAGAGCACGCCTCCCTCCCCTCAGAGAGGACAGCAGAGATGGGAAATGATCCATCCCCCTTGGAAGCGCATCCCCACCCTGGGCTCTCCTGACACAGCAGCTGAAGGGAAAAGGAACACCAAGTCCCATCCAGCAACCTGACCTGGCCCCGGGGCAAAAGGAACATTTCCCTTTCCACAGCCACGGTCCAGCTCATAGGCAGTGAAAGCTTTGCTTACCAAACTTCTAGGCTTCCCTTGAAAAACATGTATTTCTAAGATGGGGATTGTTTGGGGTTTTTTTGGAGCCCTTTGTGTTTTTACAAGGCGAGAAGGTAGGGAGAAGGTAGGGAAACTGAACTCACCTGCCTCACTAGACGTGTATATGCCTGTGGCTTGGGACATGTTCACTGAAGAGTTTGGTAAAACAGATCGGAAACGACCAACCAAGAAACACGCTCGACACCCTCTCCTTCTTTATAGACAAGGTCAAACAAGGTACCGCTTTAATAAATAACAATTATTTTAATGCCATTTTTTTAATTGCAGAGGTAGGAATGAAAAATATGTTATTCTGAAAGGGACCAAATACATGTGTATAAACTCCTGACCTGCTAAAGTGTGTTTCAATTGTTGGGACTAGGTAGTGGATTTTCTCCAAAATATAACTCAGTTTTGAAAAATGTATTATAGTTCCCTTCTACATGATCTGATCTATAGTTCAGCTACTTATGATAAATAGGCGGTGTTAATCTTTATAAGCAGACTGTATTATTTGATAGGACAGCTCACCTACAGAACCTGACAAATTCCACCACACTGGTTGTACATTGGCACGACTTGTAATTATTAACATTAATTCACAAAGGAACTGAATTCCTTATCACTGATGCTCTTCCTTTATGAGTCCCTACCCTCCAAGAATTTAAGCCTTTAGCTTTCCAGCAATGTACTCTGCATTTATTGGGATTGCTCAAGCTGTGTCTTGGAAACCTCTTTTTTGTTTTTCCTTCAATAATTTGTTAAAAGTACTACTGTGTTTAACCCTAATGTAGCAAAATATTTTAACATATGCTTAAAATTAATTCTACCAACCTAAGAAAAATAATGAGAAATTGCTAAATCAGCATTTTGAAATGTAAAGGGGAAAAGAGAAAGTACCATATCCATAGCTGAAAAATTTCATGAATGTGATTTATTTGAAATGAGAAAGCAAGAATCTGAGTTGGGTTTTTTAGCTAATCTGTTTGGCCTTTTCTAAGCCAGGGCAAAGAACTGTTCTGATCTGAATATTTCACATCTATGTTTCTCTGGTTTAAACAATTGTAAAGGAACAAGCTAGAAGGCAGTATCCATGGCAGTTTTTCCTTATGATAATCCAGTATTTTTGAAAGTAAGGCAATCTTGGTGACTTAAGTTCCATTAACTTCCTACTCCTTTAACCTCCTAGAAACTCAACGTTTCCTGACTTGGAATATTTAATCTGTTTTCTTTCCTTGACCAAAACCCGTAAAATTTAAATTCTTTAAAATAGCATTATTTTCACTTCAGTTTCAATAAAGTTATCTAATGTAACCATAGGATAGTAACCAATGGGTTATGAATGAAGCTGAAGTTCTGTAGCTCATAATGTTTCAATCACAAATTTATGATCTAAAAAATGTTTTAGCATGTTAATTTATTTTTGCAACTAAGTGCCTTCTTTAAATAAACATGACTCTTTACATTGTGAGAAGTCCTGGTATCATCTGCTATCTTGCACATTTGACAGCTTTGGTCAGAATGGAAATCCAGTGCTGCAGCTACAAACACTATATTGCTTTCTCACCTTCAGGAGGATTTGGCCTACATTTCATGTGCTTCAATATAAAATAGAATTGTATAATACCATTTCTTTTTCTTGATATATTTAAACTGCATGGTTCTTATGTTAATAATGGTTGTTGACTTTCCTGTGATTTGCCCCAGATTACTGCATGTTTTATAGCTACAGTAATGAGTGGTATCTGATTTTTGTTTGGTTTGAAGTTAGGATTAAATTTTACCTTCCTATCTATTTTTTTCTTTTAATATTGATTAATTTTAACCCTTTGGCAGGAGAAATGTCATGTGCTTCCTTATTACTGAATCTGACTGGGAAGACATCAACGCTAAAAAAGCTTTTCATTCAGTAGTTTGTATTTCTTATATAGTATTCACTACAATTAAAATTATATTTCTTCTTAATCTGTTCCCTTGATTTTGGCATATTTCTAGCCTTAAACTGGAAAATACATTGTTAAAAAAAAAAATTGAACCAACATTTCATATGTGTGTTTTAACTTTAGGCACACTAACCATCCCTCTCACATCAGTCGTGTTTCTTAAACAAATTAAAATGTAGGGTCTGTATATCCTTAGAAGACTGACACCTGGAAATATAGATCTCCAGCTGTATCTCTGGTCTTGTTAACTACCTTTACATATGCTTATCTGTGCTCAGAGGACTGTTCGCAGGAATGGAAACTTTGTGCTGACATACAATAGCATAGCTGATGTAGCTGACTTCTTAATGAAAAACTTTTTTCATAAAGTAAAAAGAGAGCTCTTGTCCTTCGATTTATGCTGAGCCAGTATGAAATTCCCAGATCAAAATACATACAGAGCAACACTTCTTCTACTTTTTTACTTATGCAGCTTTCTCTCATTAAATATCTTTTCCACCACAACTACAGGTTTCTTTTTATTAGGAGAGTGTGACCACTGGCTCCCCAAAAGGGAAAGGCTTGTTTCCATATTGCTTTCCAGACCACTCCCTTCACTGGGAATTAGGTTGCCTGCTTGCAACAGTAAAATAATTTTGAGCTCATGTGAAAAAGCCATTTGCATCTTGGATGGATTTCACAAAAATTTAGTTCATTGAGTAATAACCAGATTAAACAGGCTATTCTGCATCTCATAAGGCATGACATAATGGATTCTGTATTTTTTTAATCATCATCTGCATCTTGTTTAATTGCTGTGTCAATTAGACAAGATGCAGTAAGACGGAAAAGTATGAATATGTTGATTTAATAAATACATGCAAGTAGCTGTCATTTTATTGACAAAATCCTGTACTTCGGTTAGCTACGTTGACAACACAGTTGTCTCCCTAGATCAGTTACTTTGCAAGTACATATTCAACATGCTCACTTTGTTTGCTTTAGTAGACATATGTCTCTTTTGATACTGTCTAGATATGTTGTTCTTGATAATTGCTATAGATCCTTGAATCACACAAATAATTTTATGTACAGCTAATCAAAACAATTCCAATGTTTTGTTCAAAAAGAAAAGTCTTTCTGTACACTTTTAATGTGCTTTCTACAACTAAATAATAAGTATTCTGTTATATTCAAACAAAAAACATTGGTTTTGTTTCATTCCCCACTTTTTTCCTTTTCTTCCTGGTTTCTTCCACCTCTTTTCTACTGAAAAAAAAAGTCAGGAGAAAATTACAAGGATTCTTAACAAAATGAAAGTTGAAGTTTTTCTTTTCAATCAAACATTTAATATTTCTCCACAGAAAACTATGGTTTGGTTTCCCTTTTTTTTTTCACAGAATATGCCCTCTTTCAATAATTTAAGCATATTAGCATGTAATAATGATGTCCATTAGCCATGATTGCACTGAGGTACCCTAATTAAAAAGTACTAAGGCAATGAATATGCAAACTTGTATAAGTCAGTAGTGCTACAAATTCTATGTCAAACAAAAAAGAAAAAATACTTTTACTCAGTGATATATATTCAATATTATTTTGGCTGTGCTAAATGCATGAGCAAAAATTTTTGCTTGTAGACCAGTATTTCATTTCTCACTGATAAGAACATCAATGCCTTTTGAACAAGAGTTGAAGTTGATACCTGTCATCAAATGTCAAACAGTCAACAAAATAAGCATCTAGAAGACTTTTTCCTGCCAAAGAACACCACTTTAACTTTATTTGGATTGATGAAAGTCTTCATAGATTAAACTCAGCAACTAATCTCAGACAGCCATTGGGGGAAATACAAAGTTTGATAAATTTGGGTCTGATATCATGGAATCATAGAATCATAGAATGGTTTAGGTTGGAAGGGACCTTGAAGATCATCTAGTTCAACCCCCTCTGCCATGGCCAGGGGAACCTTCCACATGATCAGGTTTCTCAAAGCCCCATCCAACCAGGCCTTGAACACCTCCAGGGATGGGGCAGACACAACTTCCCTGGGCAACCTGTTCCAGTACCTCACCATCCTCTAACAGGAAATAATTTCTTCCTAATATCTCATCTAAATCTACCTTCTGCCGNTTAGGTTGGAAGGGACCTTGAAGATCATCTAGTTCAACCCCCTCTGCCATGGCCAGGGGAACCTTCCACATGATCAGGTTTCTCAAAGCCCCATCCAACCAGGCCTTGAACACCTCCAGGGATGGGGCAGACACAACTTCCCTGGGCAACCTGTTCCAGTACCTCACCATCCTCTAACAGGAAATAATTTCTTCCTAATATCTCATCTAAATCTACCTTCTGCCGGTTTGAAAACATTCCCCCTCATCCTATCACTACATGCCCTTGTAAAAAGTCCTTCCCCAGTTTTCCTGTAGGCCCCCTTTAAGTACTGGAAGGTTGCAATAAGGTCTCCCCAGAGCCTTTTCTTCTCCAGGCTGAACAACCCCAACTCTCTCAGCCTGCCTTCACAGGAGAGGTGCTCCAGCCCTCTGATCATCTTCGTGGCCCTCCTCTGGACCCTCTCCAACAGGTTCACATCTTTCCTATGCTGGGGGCTCCAGAGCTGGATGCAGTATTCCAGGTGTGGTCTCATGAGAGCGGAGTAGAGGGCCAGAATCACGTCCCTTGACCTGCTGGCCGTGCTTCTTTTGGTGCAGCCTAGGATGTCGTTGGCTTTCTGGGCTGCGAGTGCACATTGTCAGCTCATGTTGAGCTTCTCATCCATCAACACCCCCAAGTCCTTCTCCTCAGGGCTGTTCTTAATCCATTCTCCTCCCAGCCTGTATTTGTGCTTGGGATTGCCCTGACCCATGTGCAGGACCTTGCACTTGGCCTTGTTGAACTTCATGAGGTTCGCACAGGCCCACCTCTCCAGCCTCTCCAGGTTCCTTTGAATGGCATCCCTTCCCTCCAGCATGTCCACCGCTTCACAAAGCTTGGTGTCATCAGCAAATTTGCTGAGGGTGCACTCAATCCCAACATCCATGTCACCAGCAAAGATGTGAAACAGCGCCGGTCCGAATACCAGCCCCTGAGGAACACCACTTGGACATGGAGCCATTGACCTGAACTCTTTGAGTGCAACCGTCCTGCCAGCTCCTTACCCACCAAGTGGTTCATCGGTCAAATCCATGTCTCTCCAATTTAGAGATCAGAATGTCGTGAGGAACAGTGTCAAATGCTTTGCACAAGTCCAGGTAGATGACATCTGTTGCTCTCCCTTTATCCACCAACGCTGTAACACCATCATAGAAGGCCACAAAATTTGTCAGGCACGATTTGCCCTTAGTGAAACCATATTGGCTGCCACCAACCACCTCTTTATTTTCCATGTGCTCTAGCAGAGTTTCCAGGAAGATCTGTTCCATGATCTTGCTAGGGACAGAGGTGAGACCGACCTGTCTGTAGTTCCCTGGATCTTTTTTTTTACTGTTTTTAAAAATGGGGGTTATGTTTCCCCTTTTCCAGTCAATGGGAACTTCATCAGAGAGCCATGACTTCTCAAATGTGATGGATAGTGGCTTGGCAACTTCATCTGCCAGTTCCCTTAGGACCCTTGGATGAATGTCATCAGGTCCCATGGGCTTGTGCACCTTCAGCTTCCACAGCTGGTCTCAAACTTGGTCTTCTCCTACAGTGGGCAGTACCTCATTCTTCCAGTCCCTGCCTTTGCCTTCTGTAACTTGGGTGGTGTGGTTAGAGCCCTTACCAGTGAAGGCTGACTCAAAAAGGTTGCTGAGTATCTCAGCCTTCTCCATGTCCTGGGTGACCAGGTCTCCCGTTTCCTTCCTGAGTGGGCCCACATTTTCCCTAGTATTCCTTTTGTCACTGATATACCTGTAGAAGGCTTAGACCCCATATCTGGGTCTAACAAAAAGGAGATGGAAGGAATGAATGCACAACACTGCCTCAAACTCCCTCCCAAGGACAGAACACAGCTGACATTGGAGGTGAGGAGAGCTGGGGGCTGTGGCTGCTGAGAGCTCTGGGGGACCAGGTGCCCCAGGGCTCAGCTTTGGCTCCGTGGCTCCTCCTGAGACCAAGTAGGAGATTCACCCAGACGTGGTCCCTGTTCAGCCAAAGGAGAATCCACAGTTGAGTCAATAGTAATGGGCTGGAACGAAAAGGTCAGTGCAAGGCCAAGCAGTGCCATCAAAACACTTCAGTCTGTCTCTTTGCCCCAGGGAGCTTGTAGATGAAGGCGAGTTTCCGTGCTCTGCCCCAGTCTGTGGTCTGACTGATTGGGGTCCAAGGAATCTGAGGATATAAAACCTTGTTCCAAGAAAAGGTGGGTGAGATGCCGGGTGAGAATTGGCAAGGATATTAGCTCACAAAGTTATGTTCCTGGTTAGGGTTAGACCACAGCATGCTTTAAGGTTTCTACCTTTTTTACCTCCCTATGAGGGTATTGCTAGAATATATCAGGCACAAAAATATATTTAAAGTTTATAAACAAAAATAGGAGTATAAATCTTTTAACAGGAACATAAATGTTTTAATCTGGGCATTTACTAAGCTTTAGCCAATTCCTTCACCATAGTCATAGCCTCTGGAATCTGATCATTTTGGTTTTTTAATCCTAACTGTTTGTCCTATCCACCTGTGGCTTTTCTGTTTTTCAGTGTAAACTAAAGAGTTGTGCATTATCTTCAATTTTTCTTCTAGAAAAATAACAAAAAAAAATCCCCAAACCATTGTTTGCTCATGTTTCTGTCCTTCTCTTATAATTATGTCTGAACCTCTGGAGAACATAAAAATTGCCTAAATATTTTCCTCAGAATCAGCCTGACTATTCAGATTAAGACACTGTTTATCCTTTGTGGTGCCTTTCCCCCCTTTTAGATCTGTGATTCAAATGCAACAACCTTTGAAACATGTATGCTTCATGCTACCATTTTTCCTTTGAGAGGAAAAACTGGTACAGACCAATTCCCATTAGATATTTACATCACAGAAAACACCAGCATAACTTTTACTAGCTATGACCACACATAATTTTTTTTCAGGCTTAATTAAAGAGGTCTGGAGATGGAATGGGATTAGCCAAAACCTTTGAGGAAGTCTTGCGAGTTGATGTTGAAGCACTTTTGTAGGGTAGTGGAGGAAAAATCCCCTGCATTCCTCTGCCTTGCAGTGTATTTGATCTATGGGCAAAACAAGGACTTTTTAATTTAATTTTACAGTGCGCTGTGATATTTTTATGAAGGGTGTGATGCGTGCACTCTTTGAGGTTATTTCTCTGTCTCTTGGGCTGTCAGTCTAACACCTTTTACAGGTGTTAAATCCTCATTTAAAATGTGAAAAGCCAAGACAGAGTACAATGTCCAGATATCAAACACTATCAGACAAGAACTGAGAGGAGGTTGTGCTGCTCAGCTATTTTACCAATGTTACCATGTCCCTATCCCTTCCCTTATATTACATAAAACTTAAAGAAAAAAAAAATTTGGTTGTTTTTTTTTTCTGAGAATCTCATTTTTCAGGTAAGTTCTGATGTATTGCAAACAAGGTGAAATATCACCCAAAGACTGCTCATAGTTCTTTTTTGCTGACTGAATTCTGCTCTTCTCAGCCACCATCTCTTCCTTTCTGAACCACGTCAGAGTAGGATGAGAGTGATAAAAAGCCTTCTACAGAAAAAGCAATTTGACAGCAGCAAATAAAATCTATTTCTGTAGAAACACTCTACCTGCAGTTTCTACCTCCTATCCTCCTCTCTCTTCTCACTGTTTCGGACAGACTATCTGCTCAGTGACCTGCCCCTCTGTCCTGGGGTATTTGCTTTCCAGTATTTGGTAACATTGTTTTTTTTCTAAAATTGTGCTGTTCTGTTTCAATGGTGGAGGAGACAAAAAATGGCACATACTGCTTCGTAGACTCCAAACTTTTTCCCACTGCTCTATTCTTTCCCTTTAAGTGACTCCAAGTGATAGAAAAATTGACCAAATCCTCCGACATTTACATTACTTACTGGCTTGAGGAAATAGGTAACATCCATCCTTGAATAGGACGTAAAAAGAGAAAGCATTTTTATATACTTCTCCTTGACTGTATCTGAAAACTGGGTGTGAAAATCAGCATGCAAACTTAATAAGATATGTATTTTTTAGAAGAATTTTAATAAAGCAAACTCACCGAATGTATGGAAAACGTCTGAGCGCAGACCATTTGTATCAAAGCATTAGTGCCTTTGCACTCACAGAATAAGAGATTCTTCAGCATACAGGCTCATAACATTTCCAGAAATAGTTCCACCCTTAAATTAGTGGGTTAGGAGCTGAGTGTTCTCAGAGCAAGAATGTTTTACCAGTTCCACTTATGAAATAATCTGCAAAGATTCTGCTTGGCGCAGGGGAAAAAGCAAAATGAAAAAGGCAGAGCCTATTTGAGCATAACCAACAAAGAAAATAAACATGAAAGAATAAACAGATATAATCAGGAAATATTGGGTTGCTAATCAAAATGTTGTGGACTTAAAAGAAAAAAAATGCTGAAAGACCTGATATTAAACAACAGTGCTGCTTCTTTGTTGCTGAATACCTTAGAATAAATATGTTACTATTGAAAAGTTGTAACTGTGAAAATTGTTACTGTTTAGCAGATAAAAATTATAAACTTCAGGCCTACTTAATATTAGAAAATTTCAGATTTTCATTTGTAGTTTTTCTATGTATTCCTAGACGTGGTACACTTCAGGACAAAGTGCTGAAATATGTAACACATGTGAAGTTGGAACAAAATACATAGTGCTTGCTTACATTGCAAAAGGTGTTTATTTCATTGTTTTCACACTCTGAAAAATGAAAACATATTATCCTGAGAGTGAGCCTTATGCCCCTGTTCAGAGCAAGCCTTTATACACATAGGCACGTGTGCGCGCACACACACACACACACACATACTCTCTCTCTCTCATTAATACATTGGATTTACTCTTTCACAAATATTTCATTCAAAAGTTTCTTGATATTTATTATTGAAATAACTTTTTATTAAATAAGGAGGGAAATTCTATATTTTTTTCTGAAAAAAACAGTTGACATTTTCCATGATATTTTCTGAAATGGCATAATTACTTATGAAAGTTTCTCTTCCAGTCTACTTCAGAATAAATTGTTGCTTGCGAGTTAAAAATTTTGACCAGATGCACATTTTCTTATTTGTTAACCATACCATGTTGACCATAGAAAACAAATTTGTAAGTATACCTCATGTGTGTGAGCTTTAAATCAGCATATCCAACATTTCCAAACCAAGATGGAATAATGTGTTGAACACCACTTGCTTTCCTAACAACTCTTTAAGTCTTTGATAGTTGGATCAGCTTCTATATGACAGTCTGTCATGTCATATGCACATGCATTTAGCTGGCTTCTGGATTCCTGGCAATTACTGTCATACATTAAGTCTTCTTTCTATGCATAAAGCTTTCATACAGCTTGGAGATAAAGTTTTAAAACCTCTTTCCAGATCTCTAGCATGGAGATACCTAAGCAAGATGAAGATCTGATTTGATGTGTGTCAAAAAGACTGCAGTTATGGTTGTTTCGTGTGATTATAATGACAGGAGAAATAAAACAACAAATGAGCCACCCACCTAACAAATGCTTATACTGACTTTATTCCTGTTCCTTGGAATGATACTTGTTATGTTGTTAGAGTCCAAACAGCATCTTAGTGCAGAGATTGCTTCAAGTCACATTCACATACCCATTCCCTTCCCACTAAAGATCAGGTAACATCCTTCAGAGCAATTTCCCACAGAAATGTAACACCAGGGAGGTGTTTCATGTACTTTTTAGGCCCAATAGTGCATTTTTGCAGTTGGAAACAAGGAAAAGCCAGCATCATCCATCACTAGCAAGCTCTCTAAAGACTTTGACCAATGTATTTGGGGGCATGTAGGTATCTAAAGGCCACAGCTTTTAAATACTCCCAACCTACCTATTTTTTGTCTCTGATATGTTAGGTTTAAGGTGCAAAAAAGAACCCTCATCAGAATTTCAAAAAGTCCCTTAAAGCACTGCAGGCCTGTTTGAACAGCCTGGTCATTGTCAGCTGCTGCTTTTAACTCACCCGCAGGGGCTGGAACTTCTTTCTTGCTCTAACTAACGCTCAGTCAAAGCGCTGGAATCTTTTGTTCTGCGCGTACTCCCCCTCCTCTTCCCACAGCTCCGGTTGTTTGAACAGTGAATATAAAGGTATCTTTGTTACTCTTTCTGGAAAAGGAACAGCTTCTTTAGCCTTTGGTTTCTCTGAGAATTTACCCTCCTTGAGTTTTTTGGCCCTCACAAAGAAGATCACTGCCTTGGCAGCAGAACTAGAGTCCATTGACAAAGGTATTTAAAGCTTTCTCATTTAAGCGGGTGGGTCAGAGCTCACATTTCTCACTTTCTCATAAAATTCTGTAATTAAGAAAAGCATAAGTCTGTCTCACCAGGATGAAGCACACAGTAGTAAAAGCTAGTAAAAGTATCAAGAGGTACTAAAAGCCCTATCCAATAGAGATACAAATGTGGTATATACGACAGCAACTTCGTTCCTTCTGCAGCTGTTAGAGCCTGAAGTAACCCAGCTGTGATTTCTGATATAACCATAACTGTAAATTGGAAGTGCCAGTTCCACGTCTGACTCTGAATGTAATGTCCCTGCAGCCAGCTGCTGAGCCACTTCAATGCCGACTGGTTGCTACGTCTATGCAGTGACTCCTCTTATCTCTACATCTTGATGGCTAAAACACCACGGTTAATTTCATGAAGCAGCTCCTTCCATGAAGCACCTAAGGAAACATTCAAATTGACTTCTAAACACAGGGTTTCCAAATCAGCTGCAAAGCCTGACCTTTGCATATTTCCGAGAAATGTAGTATTTTTATTGTGGTCAGCTTTAATATGAACAAAAATCCTCTTTCCAGAGGCCAAATATGGGTTATTTGAAAGGCTGACGCATCCATGTGTTGCATCAGTTAGAAAGCAATCTGAGTAATTCCAGTATTTTGTTCCTAGAGCTCCTACCATGCCTGTTTTTCCATTCCACTGGCAGATCGATTTCATATTTCATTTCACATGCACCCCACGTGCACAACGATAATTTGTGTACCTTTCAGCTGACTTTATGGAATGAACTGATTTAGCTGTTCCTCAGGAAAAGGCATCATAAAAGTAGGTGTTGGTATGCCGTGTCCAAGTGTTTTTCCTCAGAGCAATCTATAGCTGTTCCTGCAGGCACTGAATTCTGATAAGAACAGAGTTAAGATTCATTTCAGATTTAACTTAGAGAAATTTTTTTCTACTACAGAATTTGTTCTCCTCAGCATTGATCACTGGGTAGCTATTACAGTACTTTGCATGCCTAAAATAATCTAGTATGGCTGTTGGGTTCATATTCATTTAATACACCGTGAGCAATGTTTCAGACTTCTGTAACAGTGCCACATTCTTTCTTTCCTTGATTGCTGTTATTGAATAATTAGGCTTTTCTAAATTTTTTGCTAGGCCCATAACAAATATTGAAGGTAAAATCTGATGTTTCTGATTAGCAGTGGAGCCTTTACAATTTGTTGGAAATACAGACTAAGTGGCTTTCCAAGCAAAACCTGTTCATACTGTAAGACTTAGCTGTTTCTTGTCAAAATGTTGTGTTTGGGGGTTTTGGTTTTGTTTTAATTTAGAATAGCTGAAAAGGCCTTGGAAAGAATTTGGAAAGATGTGCTTTTTAAGAGAATCTGTCAGGTACAAAAAAACTACTCAGTCTCTTCCACCTTGAATGTTGCCTTGATATGGACTTGGTGATTCAGATTCACGACCCAGTACAACAGTTTAATTTCTTCTACCAACAAGGTGGTGTTTTCATATTCTGACATATTCTTATTCTTTGCTGCTTTTTTTCTGTTCATCAGGCATATTTACATACCATGACACAGAGGGTGAACATCAGGGATTCTTTCCAGCTCAAGATAGTAAACATCTTGCAAAATACTCTGAGGTGATGCAACTGTGGGTTGCTGGACCCCTGAGCATCTCATACCTCCAAGCATGAAATTAGTGGTCTCCTGTTACCTTTTATCCATATCTTTGATTAGAAAAAACAACCTACTATAAATGGATTAAAGGCAGCACAGGGATATACTTGTGTGTCAAGTCAATAAAAGTCTAAATCGAAAGGACTGTAAATCTATGAAATATTTACTGACATGTTAATGTTATCCCCGCTATTTCCAAGCACACTTGGAGCATTTCCTGTGATGTTAATTAAATGTTTCTTATTCCATTTCTGCCAGTTAGCCCAGGTGGCTGCTAAATCAATCAAAACATGAAGCTGTGAGGGGAAGCTGCAGTGTGAAGACCTGCTCCCCTCACTACAGATCACATCTATGGAGGTGAATCTCCTGAAAGCAGACATTGATCCGCCTCTGGAATAAAAGCTCAGGGATCCATTAACTTCAGGGATCTCTCTCCCTTTATGCCTCTTGAGGTTTTTACCCCATTGACCTTTAAGTAGGAACCTTTTTTCAGGAGGGTTTTCTCTCTCTGGTTTAAATTTGAACTCATTTTTATTGCCATTACTTAAAATCCTTCATTTTTTTTGCAGGAGTAGTTAGTTTTGTTTTGTTGTTCTTAAGAAGAAAAGTGGTTTTCTTTTCTCCTCTATTGCATTTTATTTGAAACTGTGGTTTCCAGGGCCAGCAGCCAACTCAGCAATTGCCTCTTAGAACAGAGATTTGACTGGGATTTATGGAAGAAATATAGGTGTGAGGCCTGCGAGCAAGCTCTAGCTGGGCCTGCATTTATAACAGACCTCTTTGTCCTGCCTGCTGTGGAAGTTGGGCATGCAAGCGCACAAGATGGTTGTGATGGGAGAGAAACTGGAGGTATTTAAGCACAGAGAAAACCAGAAAAAATGGGACCTTTGGATATAACTTTTTAAACGTGCAGAGAAAGCAGCTCTTTTAGGGCCTCTGAATCTGTTCTACTCTGTTTTGCAGTTGGCTGGGCAGGACCCTTCTTTGCACTAGGGCTTGTGGCAAATAGACCTTGCTCTAGAGGCAGAATGGCCCAGATACCTATTTTGCTTTAGAAATGAAAAATCTTCCCATACAATGGAAGAAATGATATGGTATTTTAATTTTATATTTCTCTGTGGATCTCAGCTACTTGTGCTTGATTTGGAGAGACATAAGGATTGTACCAGTTTTGCTAAATAAGTGCCCATGGAAATCTCTTACAGTGCAACTGCTCTTTAGTTTGGTCGCGTTTACAGAGGTGGTGATATAAGGACACAGGCAAAATCCACCTTCTCTGTTTTGAAAGATGAAACAGCTTGACAGCACTTTAGGAAAGATCTTGACAAATCTCTAAGGCAGTCATGGACTCTGATGTCTGTCTACCTCAGAGCCAAGACTGCAGCAGCTGCTGCTGTAGGATCAGAGAGTTGTCACTTACTCCCTCTCTCTACCCATCTTTTTGTGCTGAACAGATTTCAAAATGGGAAAGAATTCAGACAGACCTGACAGCATCTCAGTTGAGTGACTGCTCCTCTGCAAGCAATTACAAGGCAAGAGCAGCAGCTTGCTGCTGAGCTGACATGCTGGTGGAGTTAGTCAGCATGATGAACAGAAACAGCTCAGTGGAAAACAAAAGATTTACACTAAGGATAAAAAAATCAGGATCAAAAGACTTTTCCCGTGTTACTCTACAGCTCAGGCTCATGCTTGAGCCCAAACCCTGACATTTCATGCCTCCCTTCACGTTGTCAACTCTCTCTAGCTTGGAGCAAGCCAAGAAGAAACCATGGTTATAAGCAGCGTCTCCCTTATGATGATGGTGACCATATGAATCTCACACTGTCCTGTTTTCCTGTGTATTAGAAAGAGTAGTAGGCAGAGAACTGGACCTAGCGGATCTGTGCCTCATTACAATTGACAGTATATATATATATATAGCCAGGGAGTCCAAGACTGTATGACCGGAAATTCAGCATTTAATGTTTGGTTTTCTCTACTTGTGGTTTAGCTTATAACTTTTCTTGATTTTTCTTGTAAATCACACTTTGAATTTACTATAGCTTTGGTTTCCAGTTTATGTTCAACAATATTTTAAAATAAGACAACATTGATGTAGTCCTTCCGTACCCTCTGCTACTCTTTGAAAACAAGCCTGGCCTTAATTAGAGTGATGTAAACAGTTGTGTGCCCTCAGACTGCTCTGTCACCACAGTGAGCCTGTGTCACACTCAGTGGTGTGACATGGACCCAAAGACAAATTTGTATACACTCTTTTCATGCTTGACGAGGAAGCTGCGGTTCTAGCCTTGGTGGGAGTTGTCTTTATATAAATAAGATGTTTGTATTGTGGGTTTTCAACCAAAACAAAGTGACAGAAAATTTTCTGAATCTAGCCAAGGTTTGAAGTTTGTTTGTAATGTGTACTTGCTGTAATTGTAATGTCAGAAAAATATGTAGGATATAATTCCAGGGGAGAAAAAGCTAGTGAAGGTAGCAACAATAAGAGCAGAAGAGTCAATAAATCACAGGGTCTGTCCATACATTCACATTCATACAACCTTGCTGTCTGAGTCTAAGCCTTCAGACACTTCTCCCTTCCCTACTTAAGTGCTATTACAATTACCCATTAATGCTATTTAGGTTGACGACGGCCTTTGACTTATAGATTTAACTATCCTTCTCCAAACCAACTTCCTTTTTCGTCAGTCTTCTTTTTCCCATAATCTGTCCTGTCCAATCTTTCTCACCCACTTGATTCCTCAGCCTTACTCCCTTCAAAGATTCTTACTTTTATATGAATAGTACTCATCATTTAATAAGAACCTTGCTACATATCTGTTAAGATACCTGTAGCCCTGGCTAGTAACACAGATTGGCCGAAAGAGTAGTCCCAAATGGGACAGGAAAGAACATGGCCAAATTTTGTGTGCTGCAAAGTTTCCTTGGAAAAACCCCATCCTGAGCCAAGGTACCCTGTTGTGAGGGAATGAGAAGGGTTCTGCAGATGCACTGAAGCAGTTTATACATATGAGAGGTGCAATGGTTTTGAAAACAAAGTTATCTAGATTATGCCTGGAACCATTTGAAAAGGGTCTGAACAGTAGCCCCACCTGGAAAGATCTACATGTCCGACATTTAAATGTGATCAATTTTAGAGTAAGTTAGAAAAGTCACAATGCAGCTCAGTATATTGAAAACGTCACCTCATCCCCAGAAACTGATAACAAAAACATATCAGTCCAAGGTTCTGGTACCCACTATTGTTATTATTTAAAATCCATCTTGGAAAGTAGGCGTGAAAGTACAAAAAAAAGGGGGTTTCTTTTCACAGAGTGAAGAGAATAACATTTATTGTGGCTGAGATTGTCCCAGAAAGGGTGAAGCCTTGGGTAGCAGTGCATGATGTCCTTAAAACTCACTGATACTGGAGCTGGGATCACAGACTGCCCTGTTTGGTGACAAACATACCCCTGAATGAGTAACTCAAAACTATTACTGCTGGTTATTCTTCCTGATGATATTCATGTAAGGCTTGTTTACAGGACCCTTTCTTTTAACATATATTTTGATCTTTCAAAGCATTCTGTCCTTTAAATTTAGTGCGTGACTGGTTCGCCTATCGGTTGTCATCATACCCTTATATGTCTGACTACTTCCAAAGCAAGGTTGAGTCTGTCTCCTACCCTATGCATTAATTTTTTAGAACTTAAAATTCTCATGTCTATTCAGTCTATATACAGAGAATATACTGTTTATTTTGCAGAAAGTTTCCTTCTTTAAAATTCATCTCAGCCCATACTATGGCTGTTCATCTAGTGCTTTCTTCGTACATTTAATGTAGGTTAATGTGAATCCTAGTAGGCTGGCCTGCTCGATGTATCCACTGCTCCCAAGCCTTGTCAAAGCCTCTGCATTCAATCTCATTTACATCTATATAGGCTGGGGTGTGCTCTAACTTATAAATTGTCAGAAATACAGCTCTTGACAAGTGCTAAGCGCATCTTACAGATAACAGAATTTGTCAAATGTCTTTTCTCATTAAGTTCAATTTGCATCGTATAAGGAGTTCCCTTGGAGATATTAGCTGTTTTCATCTTGCAGCATCAGTAAAGAGTATAATAGTCTTTTAATTGATCCCTGGTGAACTGCAAATATGCAAAATTGCTAATTTCTTAACTAGGTTCTCCTAGGGACATGACTTCTTGTATAAATGTAAAGTTATCCGATGAACATCACGTTTTCAATATACTGTTTGTTTCCGTGCTTCTGTTGTATATGGCCCAAAGGAAGGAAGAAAATTAATGAGGAAAGCAGAAATTAGTGTTCTGCGCTTGTACAAGGAAAAAGGTAAAAGGCTGAGCAACTCCAGGATCTAGGAATATACAGAAATCAAACAGGCATTGTAGGTTGGGATTGTTTAGCTTGTTTTCCTGTAGCTACCTGTAACTCCTGCTGTTATCACCCTCACCCAGCTCTGGACCACCCTGGTGCTGCCCACAGAGCTCTGGCTGTGCCTGGTTCCCTGTCCTGCTCACCCACCAGTGAGGCTCCATCAGCGCATGCCGTGGCACGGCACGGCACAAAGCATGGGAGGTCACATTCATTCTCACCACAGGTGTTGGGCCAAAAAGGACATGGCACCCCTGACAATGTCCAAATACGTCTTGTGGGGGAATATGTCCCCTTCTGGCTATTTGCCACCCCTGTTGATAGTTTCAGCATTAGGGAAGGAAGTGGCAGAGAGCCAGCCCAAACTGCTTAGCAGCCAGCAAAAATCCCTTTTACTCCAGAGCATCCCACGAAGGCACTGAAGGACAAGGCAGAAGGACCAGGAAGAAGGGAGAAAACAAAAGCCTATGGTGCAGGCCCTGTATTTCCACCTTCCTTCTCACATTAGTGTGAATGACGCAGCCGTTTTTCCTTTGGCCCCGGGCTGCCCTATTCGTGCGTCTCCCATCCAAAACAGTTATAGCAGATACCACTTGCTATCTCGTCTACTACCTGCAGTGGGTGCACTGTGACGCACAAAGCTTGTTTATTTAGAAATTGTTGAATAGTCCCTCTTTGTAAGTTGATTAGGAACTATCCACAGTACGTTAAAACTTGTGAGACGTTAAGTTTCATATAATGCTTCCTGAAAAGTTCTGGGACCTAGCCTGTGTTTCAGGAAAGAGTTAACGAGGGATACACAAAATGAGCATACTTAAAGTTGTCCCCAACTTTCCCTTTGCAATAACAAAGCAGAGACTTCATTAAGGGGAAACTGGAGAAAGTCATTCAAAACCAAGTCTTTCATAACATATCAGTGCCTTACATATTATATGCTACAAGTCTGACTCTGCAATCCCCCGCTGTCTTTACAATTTTTATACTAAACTGAGGATGTAAAAGGTCCATCTGCATTCCCTTCAGCTTTTTCTTCTACCATTATTCAGCCTCTGTTTCTTCAGTTTTTGCTAAGCTTCTGGAACATGCCCTAAAATGTTACTAATAGGACTTTCATACTCTACACTGAAAAAAATGATGGAATAGAGTTTGTAATACAAATACTGCCACTGATAGATATTTGCTGAGTCAAAGTCACAAGGCTCAATTTAGAAGCTGTAAACTGTTACAGGACTATAAATTCCTGTTCCATTAATGCTGTGCCACACTTAAGTGGAGGGGGGGGAACACTCAACCCTGCTTTCTAGAGCAGCTACTTGGATTTCCCTCTTTATAAAGATGCAATCATGGGTGGCTATGGTGCTTCTACATCTGCTTCTTCTACCTGTGGCACTTAAAATTCCAGGTGAAAATCCATTTCTTTGGGCTTTTACTTGAACTGCGGATTCCTGAGTAAGACTTAGTATTTTTACTTTCATATATTAATAACTCTTATGAAAACAGACTGGCAAAATTGCAATTCAGTAGAGACTTAGCTATTACTAATGACTTACAGGTTATTTTCCCTTATTAAATCATGTTCTTTCTTTGAGACATCATAATCTGTCTTTCATAAGTCACAGGAAAGCCAAGATCTAGCAGAGCAGAGAGGCAACTTTGACTCCAAAGGAGAAGAAATATTTCACTATAGGTCCTCAGGCCAGTATGTCAGGGGGTTGTGCCAAGAAGGTAGTAATTTTCTGCCTATTTTGATGCCTCCACATATACCTACTAAGGAGTGTGGAAAATACACACCTGCCTTTTTTTGCAAGTTGTCGTTAAAACAGGAGGGGAGAAAGAGACACTCTTTCACCTCCCTGCACATTTTTGTATGCCAAAGGCCTGCCCAACATCTCCCAGGTTTCACGGGTGACCTGCATTAATTATTTGTCATTTGGATCTCTTTCAGTTGAGTTGCATCCATTTCCCGTTAAAAGTAGTTTTTCTTCATGACTCAGTCTTCTTTCTGAGGATGAAGACCGGAATGGAGCAATGATCTCTGTGCATCCTCAAATAAGAATCCTTTACAAAATAATACATGCCATCATAATTCAGTCCGTGTTCTTATACTTTCTGTTCCTACTCTTTCCCACTCTGTACATGGCAATAACATATTCATTTAGTGCAAAGTCATACTGCTCAGCAGTAGGAAATTAAAGATTTGTAGGCTTTCATTTTTTGCATAAGGTCCAACCTGAAGCATGAAAAGCTTGGTATTACCTAAAATGCAGTATGTTCAAGCTACGTTTTCTGTAACCAAGGAGCAAGCTGGCGAAGGCGAAATGAGGCCCCTGTGCAAGTTGTGCAAGTTATACAATTTTGGCTGAGAGAGAGAGCTGTGGCAGTATATTTATGAGAAGGAGGAAAAAAAACCCAATTCACCAGTTCGAGATAAAATTCAGCAACAACCCAATAAGCATCGGATACTGTAGGTTTTATATTAGCAGCAGTCTCCAAAAATCCTGCTTGCTATTTGACTCCCATCCCTCTTTATGGTTCTACCCAGTTAATATTAAGTTTGAAAGCAGGGTATAATACTAAGAAGGAAAAGTGTATGTTATTGCCAGGAGAAACTGTTCCCTTTAAAATGAGGGGGGAAAAGTGGTTGGTTTGTGTATCTTTCAAGCAGTAGGTTTTACAGAATCACAAGAAACAATCTACTGAAAAGTGTAGTTACTTGTAAATGAAATAATAATATTCATTAAAATTCAAGTCCAACACTCAAGAGGGCTTGCCTGCAGAACTTCTTGTTCACTGGTGCTGCAGTCTGCTCTGTAGGACTGTCTATTCCATTTGAAAAGCAACTTGAAATTGAGGGTTAGCTCTGCTTTTCCTACAAAAAAAAAGAAACCACTCAAGAGAGAATGAGACATTACACCAACTCACAGCTGATTATTGATATAAGGATGATGAACACTGTGTAAGTGCACAGACAGTGATGCTTCTGAAAATCTCAGTTGTTCAGTGGATATTTTACTTTTTCACTTATCTCCACTTTTGGTTGCCCAATTTAAAAAGCTGTAGAGTAGCCTGAAATCATTTATGGCTGAGGGCATGCCTACCCAGACTGAAACAAGCAGTCCTAAGCACTGAGCTGGGTGGCAGAAACTACCTTATGTATGGAGGAGATGTATTAACTCCACAGAAACTTGCCCCTAAGGCCACATCTCTAGAGTCTGACTGCTTGAAGTGGTAGGATTCACTCTTGAAGTGTGAATGTGAGTTAGATGCCTTTCAACACCTTTCTTCATCCATTCATATGGAATACCCTGTGAGGTAGAAATTATTATCAAAAGCAGCAGTATAATAATTCATCAAGAAGCCCTCTGACTGCAGGGAAACAGAACTCTGTAGGCTGGCACTAGGAAGTGTGAAGACAAATGCTTTACACTTGCTCAGAAAACAGCAGAAACCTTGTCAGAGGTGCCCTGCAAGTCGAAGATGAAAGAATGCAAGACGTTTTTACCCCTGTTTTAGGATAAAGAAGACAAAAAGGGAAACTAACAACAATTTTTAAAAGATATGGAGAATGTATAATCTAACCTTTTATAACCAAATCTGACATTAAATAACATGTTGACATAAAGTTTCTCTGTAAAGATGTATTTATTAGCAGGTAGGTAGTGATATAGGGCATAGTACAGAATAGCTTTTGGAATATAGTTGTTACATTACTGAGAAACTAAAAAATCAGGGGTCTTAGGAGATGGGCTACTCTTTCTTCTTCTTCTTCTTCTTCTTCTTCTTCTTCTTCTTCTTCTTCTTCTTCTTCTTCTTCTTCTTCTTCTTCTCCTTTTATTCCAGGACTGCCTTTAAAGAAAAAAAAGAAGTCATGAGTCTTTTTACAGCACAGGAAAAAAACATAAGGCTAAACAAGTTGGCCTGTCTAGACGTAACCATAGGGAACATTAAATCCTTACCTCTCCTTCAGGAAGGAGGGAGGGCGGGTGTGTATGTGTGCAGAATCGTAATAGTTACTGTCAGCCAGGAAATGTCAAAAGCAAATTACACATACCAAGAGTCCATCTGGAGAGGACCAGCCATGGAGCCAGTACACCAAGATGCATATTTATAGCTGTTCCTAAAGGAAGTTCTGGGTCCCACTGCCTGCACCCCCACCCCCTCTCACAAAATCTGTCTCACCCTCGTGCCACCAAATGGGGTCTGGGGGTTTTAGGCTTATACAGCAACGTAGCAGCTGTGCAGGCCCTCCTTTCATCCCAAGCATTTCAGCACAGCATCTGGCTGGAGCAAATGCCAGTGAAGTCAGGGTTTCTGACTGACAAAGGATGCTGGCTGCAGCATGGAGAGTGCTTCTTCAAACCAACATTAATTTGGCAGGAAGAATTAAAGGCACTGACCACATTTAAAGTTTCATTTTCATGACCCACAGTGAAAAGTCACTTGCAGTCATCCTATATCAGCTGTGTAATAAAACAACCTTAGATGTTTGCAACTTGGCTGTGTCATCGAGTATTAACATTAACCAAGCTTAAATATAGGTGTCTTCTCAAAATTGTTTTGTAGGCTCCATTTAAGTGACTGTGCATGCCACTAGATCTAAGAGGCATGTTGCTGCTGGAGAAGCCTTTGAGACTTTCTCCAGTTATTTTTTTTTTTTTAAATTCCTCATCTACTTGGATTATCCGTAGAAAGCTTTGTGTAACTCTACCAAGAAAATCAGTATGGCTTGGACAAAGTCGCCTTCAGCAGGTAACAGCCCTTCTGTTAAAAGTTTCTTGCCACACCTGGAATACTGCGTTCGGTTTTGGTCCCCACTACACAAAAAAAAGATGTGGGCATGCTGGAAAGGGTCCAAAGAAGGGCCACAAAGATGATCAAAGGACTGGGAAGCCTGCCAGATAAGGAAAGGCTGAGAGAATTGGGGGTATTCAGCCCTAAGAAAAGAAGGCTTAGGAGAGACCTCATCACCACATTCCAGTATTTAAAGGGTGGCTACAAAGAAGATGGAGACTCCCTTTTTACAAGGAGTCACATTGAATAGGGTACAAGTTATGCCAGGAGACATTCTGATTGGATGCAAGAGGACAATTTTTCACAATGAGAACAATCAGCCATTGGAATCATCTCCCCGGGTGTTGACATTGTACACTTTTAAGATTCAGCTGGACAGGGTGTTGCGCTGTCTTGTCTAGACCATTCTTCTGCTAAGAAAGGCTGGACCAGATGATCATTGAGGTCCTTCCAACCTGGTATTCTATGATTCTATGATTCTTTGAAACCCTTTTCAAAATGGCTATTTCCTCTGTTTCAGCACTTCTTTGCCCTCCTGTACTAGACCAAAAAACAAACTCAAAGTTGTGCTTGTTGTCCTGGAAGTTTTAGTCAAAATGTCTTCATGTTCACCCAGTGTGTGTTTATATAAGCATATATATTTATGATAAAGGATTACTGAGACGATAGTAGTTGTCAAAGTAAATAAAGATACTGAATGGTGCAAAAGCATTATAACATCTTTAAAGAATTACATCTGATGCAGTAAAGACAGGCAGGCTAGTTTTGTTTGTGAGTTTTCCTAGGTAGTTGTGTTTGAATTTGTTGCTGTGGCAATGAAGTATTTTGTGCTTACTAAACTACTACCTCTCCCATTATATGCTTAACTGTGGAATAATAAAATGAGAAGGCTATCGGTTATTACGTAATCTTGTACCATAATATTTAAAGCTAACTATCTGAGAGTATTTCAGTATAGTGTTACCATCATGGAAGACATTGAAACTGTCAAAACTGAGCCAATCTAACTCTTCCCAAAACTATGGGATGTGAGCCATTGCCATGCTGTGTACTGCACCAAAGATGGCAAAACCATGGGAGCATGTTGGGAAAAAGTCATGGAAAGGCAAGGAAGGTTATGTGAATTTAATTTTCAGGCAGGCTGCACAGGTTTTGCAAAACTGTAGCCAGAACCAAATGTGTGGTTTTAGTGCTGGTAATATTTTTAAACAAGGGTTGGCTTTGCTGTCATTGGTGGTCGCCCAGAGAAGTGAGAATGAGAACAGTGCTTCCAGGAACACCGCTGCGGTACAGCCACATGAGCTGACTTGTTTGGTGATGCTGTGTGGCTTAATGACACTTCCAGGCATGACGGCATAGACCAGAAATATTTCTGGCTTGTTCAAATGAACGGTGGGTAATGAATGACACCTCCAGAAATTATGGCACTGTGCTGTGCGGTAATAAATAGCTGAGACCTGAGCAAACAGCTAGTGAATAATCTCCACTGGGAACATAATAGAGGGAACATTCACTCCTGTGACCTTTCCATTAGATCAGATACTGCTCTCAACAGGGGCTTCTGTAAATTCACTTGCAACTGGGTTCACTGCCTAACTTAAGCTTTTGAAAGGCAGCCAGCTAATCAAAGCCAGAGGGTAGTTCATCCCATCACAAAGGTATCTTAGGTGCCGTGAGTCGTAACTCAGTTGAGTTACACTGGTATAAAACCAGGACCAGTGAGATGAGAGTTTGGGTAAAACATTCTGAACACAACTGAGACTGGAAGCATATCCGTTGCTAAGACATGCGCAGCCTGGGCCGAGGGCAGCACTGTAATATGCATCACAGAAAGGCTTGTGACTGCTTATGTCACAGCACCAGGCAAGGACACGTTTTACAGCAGCAAGAGGATAGCAGGAAAGACAGCAGACTGAAGCAAGGTGACTGCTTGTGCTGTCACAGCCTATTTTGTAGGCATGCAGTGAAGAAGCTGTTGCAGTGACTAAGGAATACAGAAGATAGATGACTCTGAGGCTACAGCTGTTAGTTAGACCTGTCCTCTGAAGTGAAAAAGAGAATGAAGCTGTAATTGCGTATCACCCCGTGTTGTCACTCAGCCAGCCATCAGACACAAGAAGTGATACAAAGCTGCTTTTTTTATATCTGTCTTGAGGTTCCTAGATACAGCTAGTTGATGAGCTTGTGTAACTCTGCAAACTTGTGTTGTACAATTTATAAAACTTTGTTTTTATCTTAGGCCAGAACTGTTCATCTGCAAAATCCTGTGAGAGGGGGAAGAAAGTAGATGCACCCTTTGATACCCCACAAGTGACCTTTGCGTTACCATTTTGGGTACATACCGGGACTTGGTTCAGTAGGATTTTTTCAAGTCCTTTCTCTCTCCCACACACATTCATGCAACAGGATGCTATTGTTTTAAAATAAATTTTCCTTCCTTTAGAATCTTTTTTTCTGGATGAATTAGATGATTCTCACCAAGTTCACATTGTCAGATAAGCACTTGTAAAGCCGTAAGGTGCTGTCTGTGCATAGCGCCATAAATATCAACATATCTTCTTCATACAGCTATCTCCTCAAGGTTGAGTTGTGAGAAACTTGCCTTTTCATGGCACAGCCTAGCCACCGGGACACCTTTCCACAGAGCTGATTCTTCAAATAAGGAGGATCTGTTCCAGGTAGTACACTGGAGCTGAAATTCTTCCTGCGGGAATTATATTTTTCCTACTACATGGTTTATATTTGCTTTGCCACGTAAAGAGTAAAATTGTTTCTTGTGACCATCTAATATCTTCCCAAGTATACTGCACCATTGTTAGGGGAGACAAGGGCATTAATTTCAGGCCATGTGGAGCCCACTCAGTGAGCACAGCTGGGCTGACTTGCTTTACAACACGTTTCAGATCCTACGTGTGAGGCAGTCTGAAATACTGACCCACACGCACAGCTTCAGCTTCCTTACTTCCTTTTTGGCATGGCTTTGTTTTAAGTACATGGTAAAAAAATGTTTCAGATTTGACTGTATAAATCGTTGGCAAATCAAGTGGTAAGGTTATTACCCAGTGGCTGGCTGTGTCAAGCTAGTACAGTGTCCACTGAATGCTATGTTGAGAAAGTAGGCTTTAAAAGTTGGGGAGAAAATCAAGGTACTCATCACACTTGCAGTGTGGAACTCAATAGCTACAGATAGCTGAGATTTTTTGCTAAATAATATATTTCCAGGAAGACATATTTTTGATTAAAATTGCAATTTTCACTAAAAGATATGCACCTCATATCAAATTCATGTATTTCATAAGAAATTTTTCAAGATAATCAACAGGCAAAATATCACCTCTCAAACATAACTTAATAATGGTTAAAATAGATAGGCTTTTTGAATATTTGATTAATAAATTCTACCCTAGAAGGTTTTCCTTCCATTTTTCATTTCCTTCCCTTTTACCACCACCACTACCACTACCACCACCTTTGTCCATCCAAAGAGGAGAGTGTTGGGGATAAAATGCTTAAGGTGTTTCCACTACATATTCTACATCCATTTCTTATACTTCACATCAACCCCTTAATTTTTGATTATTTTGTAACTCATCATGTTTTCTCCCGTTTCAGTGCCTTCCACAACAATTTCTGTGTGTAAGAACTAGAACACTTGATCTGTTTTTCTTTCATCACAATTTCTTGTAATTAGAAAATGGGATGAGACATCAGAATCTGGTCAGTGCCCTGGTCCCAGTGATTAATTATGGTGTTTCTCTTACCATCTCAGTGTCTGTGCAGGCTCCTTACTCCTGAAGAGGACAGACTGCCATGAGAGAGATTGTTTTACCACTCCTTAAAATTTAACCTGTAGTTAATATTGTACTTCTGTGAGAGACCATGAAAATTAGTCTCTACGGTGGGATAAAACTGAAACCAGTTTTGAGTTTCAAAGTCACCAATGAATCAAGAAGAGTGAGAAAATACATTTGTGGAACGAATTCCTTCAAGTCTTATTCTTGCACAGAAAGTGGGGTTCTTGCAATATATCTGCAAACTTTACTCCTTTGATAAAATTAAACAGTTTTCCACAGAAGTCTTTTTCATGCATTTATAGGTTGGGGTTTTTTTGACTGTAACTTTTAGCAGGACGAAAAAAAGGGGAGAATAAATTTTCCTCAAAACTTTTCACAAAGTTTTTATTAATATAATCACATTTATTGAATTTTTTGTCTACAATTTTAACTAAAACTAAACAACATCTTGCAGAAACATCTGTGGTAATGGATTCAGTTCAAAACTAACAGAAAGGAAAGCGCTTTAACATATTTTGTTAGCATCTCTTGTTTTGAGCACCAGAAACTTGCATTGGCTCAAATTAAGCACTGGTATGTTATCTGAGCCTTACATAATACATGTGTTTCTTTTCCAAAGAGGTTTTGAGTTGGTCTTACGGTTTGGGATTATTGATAAAGGCATAGTACTTAATTTGGGCAACAGCTGGTGCTGGGCTGCGTTGATAAGAAGTCTTTGTCTGAGGGCAATGTATGATTTATTTGGAGGTTGGGTGGTTTTTTTTCTTTTCATTTTTAACTGCTTCTTATCCGGCTTCTTTAATGATAAGACTTTGTCCATTCTGAATCCCATAAAAGCATATTTTTGTCCAGGCTTCTTTTCTCTGTTGAGCGGCATGGAACAGCTGCTGGGGAATTCTAACCCAGAATAAAAGTGGCTTGCACTCCCTCCCTCTCCCTTATTCCTCCCAAGAAGAATTACTTTGCTTTGGAAGGACACTAATTATTCTGGAATATAGTAATATATATTATATGATATAGTTTTCCCATGGGGGTGGGGGCATGTTGAAGTGAAGAATAGTGCTACAGTTACTCCAGTTAGTTTTCCTATTCAACATTACTCAGTTTGGAAACAAATCCTTTCCCCCTTCTTTTTGAGAAGAAAATAATTATGAGCAGGTGAAGAGAGGGAAAATGAAGGTCCTCCGTAGTAACAAGAAGGCCAGTAGTTTCATGAGTTACATCTCATAAAAGTAGGAGTTATGAGTTTGCCTCTATCATCAACTTGAAAGGTATTTTTTTTTTCTCAAGAAATATCAACTCCTTATGACAGAGTAAAGCAATGCAGGAGTGAGAAAATTAGTTGACCAGCTGAACTGTTGGTCCAGAGAGTAAGATGAAGGATTTTGCTCCTTTGCTGTTCTCTAGGTAGGGAAATCCTATATAAAATCTTGACTCCTCAACTGGTAAGAAGTGTTACTGAAGCAATGAAGATGAGCCACGCAAAGCCGCCATATGGCATACTGAGTAGTTTGAGGAAAAGGATTCTTAATATCTTATGAAAAAATATCTTTTGTTTGGCCATGGTATCTCAAGCTCCCCTGAACTGGATCGTGCTGATCTGTGCTCCCTGCAACAATCTGGAGTTTTATAAGGCATTGTGTTTCAGCTGAAATCAGCAAAGGTCCTACATGGTTTCTACTGATTCAATGTTCAATTCCAAGTTGTTGGGATCTTGGAAGTTTCCTAAGTGTGTCTGGGGGAAAAAAAGAAATAATTATATGTAGATATCGTCTTGCTGGGATATTGGAGATGACAGGTTTCCTCCTTAGCACCTGCAATACATGGATGAAAACCACGCCTTACTGGATCATATTTTGCAGGAAGACACTGAGCTGGGAGAAACCACTGTCCTTACAGAAGGTTACTTTAAGATTTCTTATATCACTTTTATTCTTTTTCTTCTCCATCTTCTTTCTCTCTACAAAATGTTCAAAGATTTTTCCAACGATATGAGAAAATGGTGGAACTACTATACACAAGATTATAATACAAATTGAATAGGGAATTTGTCATGATGTTTGTGTTAAATCCCACTCCTGAAATTGCTGTCTAATTCCAGTGGTGTGTTGGTATATGTTTTCCACTAACACCACTCCCTCTAAAAGGAGGTATCAGTATGAAATTGTGGAAGGGGTATCACAAAACTTCTTATGAAGTTTTTGCACAGGTGCAAATTATTTCTCCTTGCTACTTCATTTTCACCATTCTGTGCCCTGAGGCTGATCCGGAAGACTGGAATAACCCTCATAAATGGCATCATATTGTTTACTGACAAAAATGTTAAGCATAGAGGACACATACCCTGCAGAACACTTGATCCCACGGAAGACTTGGCAAAACCCCATGCTTAGGCTGACGTGAGGCCAATGCTTTTGACTTCTGAATGCAAACCAATAGCAAGTAGCACACACATTCTCTGAATTGTGTAGCAAAATTATGGAAAAGTAAAAGATGAATGTGTGATAGCAGAACTAAATGGAATGAGGGCTCAGATGACTACGAGGGAAAAATGCCAAGCGCACTGTTTTATTGGTATAATTAGCCTTCTATTATTTTGAAATATGTCAGAGTTTTTATGTAAAGAAATCATGGGACAGAGCATTAATAGGGATGTAGGTCAAAGCCAGTTTCAAATTCAGAGTGGGATTTTTAGGTGGTGCCTGTTTGATTTTTCAAGGACTCATCTTCCAGCTTTTACACCATGACAGCACTAAAAGGATTGGTGATGCCAGCACCACAAGATGGTGCTGATGGCTGGCTGTCTGGACACGTTATTTGGCTATGACGGAGACCAGACATGAGGACTTCTTATGCAGTCAGGCATGCAAACTATGCGTACTCAAGAAGAGATCAGCCAGGGGCCTTTAATACCTATGAGATTTTGACTACATGATCACTGAGGAGAAATTGCCGGGCAGACTTTGGAACCAAAAATATAACCCGTAATTTGATGAGCCTAGAAGATCCTGAACATTGGCTTAAACTCAGGTAAGAAGCAGTAAGGTATTAAAAAGCCTCTCAGTTACCGGCGTCAGAAGACTAATTACTCCCATTTGGGGGTGGATTTTGATCACGCTGTTGTGATTTTACTGATCTATACATTCGTTTTTTTCTGTTCTCCTCAGCCCTCCATAAAATGGATTAAAGGCTAGTATGATTGATGCATGCAAAAGGTTGAATTCATCAAGCACCAGATCGGGGTCAGAAGGAATTTCCATTAAAAGCAAACTGGAAATAACTTGAGGAAGCCTGGAGGAGGAGTTGAGGGGGAAGGAAGAGGGGGTCAAACAGCGAAATATTTCTCCAGAGCATTTGGAATAGATCACCCTCATATTCAAACCGTAAGCAAACCACTCTGACACTGCAATTGGGACCGCTTTATTCCAATGCAGTTTCTGAGGTACTCCAGTATTCTTTATTAAGTCATGTAATGCAGCACGGAGAGGCCATAATTTCAGGTCTTATTTTGCTGAGGGAAAGAAAATGTCAGGACCCAGAAATGTGCAGGAGATATTAAGACGGAAGGCATGTACATTTTATCCATTTCCACAGGAAGTAGAAAGCTCCAACCACTGCTTTTATTGGAGTGTGAAGGGAGGAAGGATTTGTTTTTCTTTATTTTTAGATACTTGCTTTCACGGGTTGTTTTTAATTATTTTCTGTGATGTTTCAAATAATTTACAAATACCCCTCTAGCCAGGTAACTCAAATAAAGATACAGCCTTTAATTGCACTATTATTATATGGCACATTCGTTTGAGAGAGTAATGCAAAATCCCTTTAAAGCTCACTCACTGCTTTTATTTCCTTCACAGAAACAGTGCCTTAGACAGGAGACATATGTGGAGTGAAATACTGGACGATGTGCTGAGCTGACCTAAACTGACATAACTTCATTTACTAAGGATGCTAACGTAGTATGCACTAGATGAGAAACCAGTAATCAAATACGACTAAAACTTTGTCAGCACTCTTTTCAATTCTCCATAGTCATCCTTACACCAGTTTCGTGGCAAACTCTAGCAAATCAGCCAAGAAGGGGATTTCCCAGTATCATGATCTAATGTGGTCATTGCGGTTTAGTATCTGGAAATGCAGGAGAACACAGCTGAGAATATAGCCTACATGAGAACAAAGAGGCTCTGTTAAGGCTACTGAGTGAAAGAAAACCGTGAAGTTCTGGACATGGTTCACTTTAAAGCATAACCACAAAACATTAATAATAGATTATTTTTTTTTCCATTGCCTTTTCCATTTTCATTGGGGAATTTCAACCAGGGTGCTTCCTGGATACCCCAGGGACCAGTTTTTGTTGGAATATCTATTCTATACTGCACGATACATGGCAAGCACTTCATATGAATGGCCTTTTGCATCTATAGCATGTGGAAGCAGGGGTTAGAGACAAGTTAATACTTGTTTGATATTATCATTTGTGTTATCACCATCTGGTGTACAGTTAAGAAAGTACCTAAAATTATTCTCTGCTACCACCTGGCATTTTTTGGCAGAGTAAAATGTTGAATTTGGCCAATATGAGAACTGCACAGAGAGGGTTTAAACACATTCTGAGATTCAACTAACGCTGCACAATCTGAAATGTCTTTGGTACTATATATTCACCCCAAGAGGAAAACCTTGGGGGGAGGGGCAGGGAAAGAAACGTTGAAGAAATAGATTTGGAACTTTAAAGATCATCATTACTGGTTTTAATTTATGTAGAAGGAATTTAAGTAAACAGAAACATAGTAAAAGTAAGAATTGAAAAAGGTGCATTACATTAAAACCAACCAGTATCGAACATTGGCTGTTTTCTCTCAAAAATGCAATAAATCAGTGACTGATGAAACCAAAAATCTCAGTTTACAGATCAGATTAAGCATTCAGTACAAATTTATTGCTTTTGGATTAAAAGTAATCATGCAACATTTGTAATCAACAGGAGAAAAGGAAAATGTGATGCTTGTAACCAGAAAGGAGCTGAATTAATTGCTACACATGTTTACGCACCCTCAGTGAGACTAATCATTCCTGACACACAGGTATCAGGTCACAGATGTTATTTTATTCCAGCATCTCTACCCACACACACACTTTTGTTTGTAAAATGAAAAAATCCTTTCTGGCAAAGTTAGTATTGAAGAGAAAAAGCATAATGTTTCATTTTAAAGTCTGATAGGAAGCCAGTTTAGGGACATGACTGCAGCACGTTATGCTGTGAACTTGGAGACCTCAGCTGTGGAATGAATCAATTCTGGATTCCTCAGCCCCCTACTCAGCACAGGGGAAGGGTGGGACTCCATTGCTTCACTTTCAGCATCCCTGGCAAAGAGCTCCTGGAGCAGCCTTCTTTTTGGCTCTGGGGAAAAGGCCTTAGCGCTGTCAGCCTTCGGAGAAGGCTCATCAAAATGCTTAAGTTAAATAATCGAGTTTGTGAGAAGCAGGGCTGGTACAAAACAGTACAAAACAGGCACAAGCACGTGGTCATGCAAGTGCTCATCTTACATACAAGGTGACACTGTGTGTCTCTTCATGGAGAGAACTTTTCAAGGACTTTTACTGTCCTACGCTCTGCTTTCATAAGTCAATAGGTGTGATATTTTTTATGGTCCTCGCTTGATCTCTGTTAATAGGGTGGTATGCTGTGTAATAAATAGAGACCAGTGTTAAATTTAGAGGGGGAAAATTAATTTTTTGTTTGTTTGTTTAGCTCAAAACAAAGGTGAATGAATAAGAGAATAAGCTTATCTTAATATTTGTCCTGGTTTGAGGTATTAAGGTTAGCTTTTTTCCCCTGAGAGACTAGCAGACATAAACAAGTGAGTTCTGCCTGAAATGAAATTCAGCAAGTGACTATTAGAGAGTTCAGATTTTCCCATTGGGTTGCAACTTCTGTTATGGAAATTGAGAACATAAATGTATAACTACTCCGGAATTCATGAATCTGATTTAACTCCGTGATTTATTAAGAGCTGCAAATTGAAACAATTCTGCTGACTGGCTTATTTTGATTGGTGGTGTGAAATTCCTTCCCTGGGTTTAAAAAGTATTTGAAAAATGTAAGATAGAGAAATAATAGCTCAAGTTTGACAAGAAGCAGCCCATTGAACTGCGGTTCTGTACCAATAAAATTAGGACACACATCAAAGGCGCCAAGGGAATTACCTTTTAAAATCAGTTTAGTGTGTTAGAGAATGGGATGTCACTGTCCAGAGCTACAGGACCAGATCACTGGACCTGAGGGAAAACCCTTGTTTGAAATGCTTTCACTGAGGTGAATTACAGATAGCTTGGAGAAAACTATCTGATATTTCATATTTATTTTTTTTTACTTTGTTTCAATTAAAATCTCTGGCTTCCTTCACAAGGAATAAAAACTCCAGAAATTTCTCTTGTGGAATACAGGGCAACTTTTTAGTTTGACTTGGTTAATAAACTATGTAAAACCAATATTGCTAGGAAGGAATTATGACCACTGTATAGTACCATGAAGGAGGATTTGAAGAAAAATTGATGGCCGGTACTTGGGTGTGAACCAGATCCTGTAACCCAAGATATAGGATTCACTTATGGAATGAGGCTTAGCCTGATGGTGCAGCAGGTTCCTGTGAAATGCCCTCTAAAAAACCAAGATGGTCCTCTCTGCATCCCAGGAACTAAGCAGGCACTTGCAACACAGCAGAAACAGGAGTTATGTTGAAGATGTGAAAGTAGAAAAGTTACTAAAAAGACCGTACGATGAACAGCAAAGTGATAGACGTGTCTTATTGTTTCTTTTTATCAGAAAATATCACAGAAATTATTTTCAGCTGATTTATGGGAGTTCACTGACACAGGCCAGAACAGTTAAGATAAATATGGACTTGAGGAGTGTTATTGTTCGTTCATTCCCTGACCTCAAGTATTCTGTCTGTTGATGGGTCCTCCGCATGGAGATGGACAGTCCTTGGGTCTTGCGACTCTCCAACTATGGAGGTGGATTCTGGAACTAAAGTAACACTGAAAAAAATGGGGAATGTGGCATTTATATATATATATACACACATATATATATATAAAAAAACATTACCTAAAATAATCCAGATCAAAACAGATTCAAGAAACTCAGCACATACATGTCAATAGTTAGAGCAAGTCTGCCTGCTTGGAAGTAAAATGAAATAAGTGAGCTTTTGATTCCATATTTACATTGGTGCCAAGTTATTCGTATCAGCAGATGTAAAAGAAAAAAGAAACTTTTTCTTTATTAATATACTGATTACAGCAAACCCCAGCATTTATTAGTGTTAGTGTGCAGAGACCCACGCTGACAGCGTGTGTTCTGCCATGCTAGGAGCTGCACAAACACTGGAAGCCCCCAAAAGATCTATTTGGAACCATGTGGTTGGGGTTATGTGGCTTTTCACCACAGTTTGTTTCAGAGAATGGAGAGAAGGCTGGAGCCCGCTTCATTTTTATGTGCTGTAACAACCAAACACACTCTGGGAGATGTGCTGCTTCAAGTGCATCAGTAAGGTTAAGACAGCTTAATTTGCTTGTACAGAGAAGGCCAAGCCCAGTCCTGGATCCACAAGCAAGCTAAGGGGGCAAGATGGAAACGGGTGGCCACACAGTGGCCAACTGGTATCCATAGTTCACAGAGGAGATCTGAGGAGACTTGGCCTTGGTCTTTAACATGTAACTACATTACAAGCTGACCTGTTGAAATCCCGGGACTGCTCACCACAGTGAAGTTAAGGATTTGCAGACATGATTTCAGGAATAGGGCCAGAGCTATCTACCCAGCGTCATGGAGGAAATCAGTAGTAATGCTGTGAATTCAACCCAAATTGCCTGAACTTCCATTCAGCCCCTTAACCAGGTGACTAGGACTCCTCCTTCAGAGAGAAAATGTTACTTTAAAATAAATCCAGAATTTATGTCTTTTAGTATTATATCAAGAATTTTTTAAAAAATTTATTGAATCAGAATTTTTTTCTTAGGGACGCTTTTACACTATTTTCTACCAACAGAACGCTTATTTAACCCTACAGTGGCGTGGTTTCTGACCTAATGCAACAAGAGGCAGCATTGCTTGAAACTCTTTTATTAGCAGCTAGAGAGCAATGGGCTGCAACTCTCAATCTTCTTGAAGAACTACATTCAGGCAAGCTAACAAATATGCTGAAGAAACAAGGGAAACATTTTGAAAGATAAAATATTTCAAATAGTAACAGATGAAACACTTATTGTGAAAAAAGAAAAAAGCCTTAGGAATTAAAAAAAAAAAAGATGCAGTTTGTTATATCATAATTATATTACAGCCTCGGAACAATCTATCTATTTTCTTTCTGAGGATATGTTCAAGCAGTTGTTTTTGAGCAATTTTCCTTGTATGAATAATCAGTCTTTTGAAGCATGACTCCAGTGTAAGGTCAAAGTTGTTTTTTATATTCTCTGAGCAGCTGAATTGCTCTCTGCTTATGTAATACAGATGTCAAGCTGCTTGAAATACTTGTGTGCTTTTGTGACTGCTAAGAAAAAGCAGCAAGTACTCTCTACAGCATTTGATTTAATCAATTTGAAAATTTGTTTCTCATTCTAAATGAACTTTCAAGTCTCACCAAGCTTACGCTTGTGCAAAAACTGCCTTACTTACAAACAAAATACAGTTATTGTTAAGCTTTTAGCAATGACTTTTTGTCAGGATTTAACTGTGCTTACAGTGGGGTAACAACGTTCCTCAAGTTTTAGTGAGCAAATTTCAGGCAATTTGGAGTCTTACCTGAAATACCTTTGAATCTGACTGTCAGTTGAAAGTTTGGAGTTTTTATTTCTTGTGAAACACATACAGCTAATTCTGATCTGAGTAAATGAACTTTTGGTCCCAATGAGCCTGTCTACATTATATGCCATTAAGGTTATGTAAATTTTGTCTTTTAAAAGACATAATAGTAATAATAATAATTATGACAAGATTAGGAGTAATAGGAATAGTGCATAGCATGTTTCAGCTGGAGCAGGTGGGAGAGGAGGGTCAGATATATAGGCTATATCCACTGACTTTGTGTACGCTTTGGAGTTTGCCTGTAATAGACCAAGACCAAATTTACAGCACAGCCTCAGAGGTGGCCTTGTACAGCTCATGTACGCTGAGGCAATGCAATGCCTACACGACCAAAAAGCTTAATCTAAGATAATCATTGCTATTGTTAGGGGTCCAGACCCAGCCTTGGGCAAATTGCCATTTAATACTGGTTAGACTGCACCCAGTCACACAGGGCTAGTCAGTATATCGCAAGGAATTACTGGCTCAGATTTCCACTAGCTCAAGGATCTTTGCTCNGAAAACAGAACTAAGAAGTTTTCCAGAATCTCACAGATATCCCTGGTAAGAGCTGGGAATAGAAAACCAGTCTGCTACTAGAGCCACAGAGCTTTCAGCTATTAAAAAAAAACAACCAACCAAACAAAAAAAAAACAACAAAAAAAACTCCTTATTTTTCATTACTAGACTATATAGTATGTTGTGTGAACCTTACATCCCCATTAATAGCACCTTCACCTGTTTTGATGGTAACAACTCGATCTAAACTACATAAATTGTAAATTACACCTTCTCAAGAGGACTTAAGGGTCACCTTTTGCAAGAGATCTGTACATTTAATCTTATCAAAAATCACAGAAACTGGAGTTGCTTTGGTAACCTGTTTTATTCATCTCTGCCTCGCCTTCCTCTTAGCATGAGTTTGACTTTGACAGGAAACTAAGGAATTTGAATTGGACGCTGCTGCTGCTAAATTTCTCAGGGTTGTAATTCATGTGGCTTCTGTCCTCTTTGTAGTTAATCTTCAGCTCAAAATGCATCTTCAACAGTACACAAAATCTCTCTTTTAATTTGGGAAGTAATGCATCAGAAGTGTTCAATTTCATCACAAAGAATCTTATTTAGCAAGGTGTGTACTCACAAAAAATGCCTACATTTGGCAGCTGAATTGGAATTAAATCAGAATATCTGAACCATCTATCTCCATTTTGGACAAATGATAATCTTTTTCATTTTCTTTAAAGAAAATGTCTTTGGAAAGCAAATTTCTTCGTAAACTGAACTTTCCTATCAAAAGCTTGCAGCTCTAACAGGAAAGCTGTATTTGTATAACAGCCTAAAATATGGCTCATTTCTTAGCAGATGATGGCCAGAAGACAGTATTTGTCCATTCTGGGAAGTCCAAAGAAATAGAATCTGCCATAGCTGAAAGTAACCTGTAGAAGACTGAAGAAGGAAAGTAACTTCAGGAATAAAAACTTGAACCAGCAAGGACAATGACAGGATTCCAGAAGAAACAAACTCACAACTTGAGAAGAAATCATTGTTGCCAAAAATAAAATAGAAAAATCAATTAAAGATGTAGGATAGGGACATATGGGTGGGTATTCTGAAGGAATATCTAGAGAGATATAGAGAGAATCAAAATGGAAATAGAAAAAGGAGGTGTGACAGTAACACTGCCTTCCTTTAGACCTTAAAATAAGACATGCCCACATTTAAGAGCCTGAATTCTGTATATGTCCAATACAAGGAACATTGACATTGGCTGCCAAGGTAGTTGCCTAAAATGAAGCTAAATATAGCCTGAAGTATCTGTGAAAGAGGGTCTTTGGGAGAGTCTGGCTGTGAGAAAGAAACATACTTATTCTATTAGCACTAATAGGCTGATGATGTAAACTGCTTAATGGTATTCGGTTGCTATAATCTTTGCATCTATGGAGGGAAACAGCAGAAGAATAGGCTAAATTAATTTGGACAATCAGGAAAGAAATGATGAAAACTAAGGTGATAGAGATAAAAAAGAATAGATGCTCAAGAGATTTAAAGGCAGCTGAAATTACAGTTTAGGTGCTGATTTGAGAACTGTTGGGTTTAAAAAGCCATTTGGCTGTATGAAGTGAGAAAGTAGACTCTGGTGTTGCCAGAAACAAGAACACAGAGAGCAGAAAAATTTAGGAGGGTAAAATGGAGTATGATATTTGAGTCAAACATCTCATTAAAAGAAGAGAATTGGGAGGGGAATGGAAACACAGAGGAGTGCGTTTTTCTCTTCAAAGCAAACAAAAGTTAATACAATATAAAGAAATAAAAATATATGCTGAAGAAAGGCCAAAACTTTAAAGGGAACTTAAGTTCCCATATTTATGAGATTGTATCATGAATACAATTTGAGCACAGATATTTCCCACTAAACCCAAAACTTTAAATGATAGTTCTTCAAAATGTTTTCCAGTGCTTTACGTTTCCTGTAATGGAAAATGTTATCCTTCATTAAAGGCCAGCTAGGCTGTCAGTATTTTCCATCGTCCTCTATTTTCTACTAGCTCTATATTATAATTTAACAACATTCTTGATCTTCATTTTCCCATCAGTCCTGAAGAACTATACCAATTTTCCCTTCTATGTTTTCATCAGTATGGAAAAGACTCCTTTCCTCTGTTTGGAGTCCAAACCCAGAATACTTGTCAAAGCTCAAAGAAGTACAGAAAGGAGAGGTAAGGCATAGACATGACTCTTCTGTGGTCTTCCCTCCCGCAAGTCAAACTGACAATAGAAACATATGTCTTTCTGAAGTCGTTCCCAAAATATCTCTGGCCGTGACTATCGTGTATTGTTACTGCCCATTAATCCTATTAAAGTATCATCTCATAAGCCCTAGTTCATATAAATTCTCCATTGACTTAAGTGCAAAGAGTCGCTTGCTTTGAGAAAGTCCCTTCTCCAGACAGTTTTAAGGTAACCATAGAGAGAACAAGAGATTAAATTTAACAGTGGCTTAGACTCCCAGGAATTACAGTATGTGTGTTGCCTCACAAAAGCAGTCCTGATGCTTCAACTACATTAACTTCGACTACATTATTTTGGCGTTCCTCAAGCACAAAACATTGCATTCAGCATACATGTTCTTCAGTAACCTGCCAGTATTTATGGTACCTCGACCACTTAGCTGCTGTACATCAGCAGCATGGCCATTTCTTTTTTCTTTGTCACAGACAGAAAACACGTAGCACACGAGAACCGCTCTCTCAGCCCTAACAGGATCCAGAATATTACACACAAGTGGTAAATTATTCTGGCTGTTATACTGTGGAATACTGAACTGTGGAATTCTTTGTGGATCCTAACAGTTTACATGGCTTCAAAAAGCTACTGAGTAAAGTCTTAGAATAAAAAGCCCATGGAAGGTCATTAAGCATAAGAACATGAGTGAAGTGTTAGGTTGTCTCTCAGCTACAAATTCCCAGAGGCTGACAGAGAGTCCTGGAGGGAAGTATTTTTACACACCTTTCCTACACATTGCTCAGAATAAAAGAATTTTGGACAAAGAAAGAATTTTGAACAAAGATTTAGGAAGGCAATTTTTATGTCAGAAAACGTCTCCAAATGATGAAAATTTGCATGAGGGGAAAATGTCTTAGTCAAGTAAATTGACCCCTTTCCCATCCTCTGCTACATTTTATAATTGAGTGATTTCAAAATGTTCAGTTATCTAATCCAGTTCTTTTAGAGTAATAAACAACTTCTTTTGTAACATTTATAGACAATTAACAGAGAATCTTTTGGGATTCCTTTTTTCTAGGTTGCTATTTAAATGAACCTCTTAGGGATACCAGCACCAAGCAGAACTGTGCCATCTGCCACCCTCTGAACAGCTTTCCTTTTCACTCTCTGGTCTGCTCACTTGCTCTTATTGCTATCAAATGCCCATAAGCGAGCTGTCCAAGTGGGTGCAAGTGAGCGCAATAAAACCATGAGTGACACAGAGAGAAATGTAGTATCAGCTCAGAAGAAAAGGTGCTGGTAAAAAGAGGTTCTCACACTCCAGTTTTCTTTTCTCTCTTTCATTCATAGTATCTGTATCCACAGCTTGAAACAGGAGTACAACGCACCCCTGTTGGATATCCCCTTCACTTCATTCCTAAATTAGCTCAACTGTTTTAGATATTATTCACACAGTTAATTGCAGGCATTTCCAAGACTTAGCTAGATTAGTCACCTGTGTTTGTGTGTTTGATTCATTGTCTTTTTTACAGCTTTTATTTAGGTTTTACATAGCACGATGAAAAACAAAAATTAATATTGAAAAGCATATTCCAGGAACTAAAAATAGGCTATGGCATGTATTAAGTTACAAGAACACTTCTAAGGAGTTACAGGATTTCTATAAGTTGACATACATAAAGTGTGTTTGTCCTTTTGTCTTCTAGAGAGTTAACATGATTAAACTTTTTTATCTGCCATGCATTTTCACTATTCAATCTGCATGAAATCTCCTTAAATTCTCTTTATGCCTTTCCAAAAAATAATATGAGCTTTTTTAACATGGTCTTTTTTAATGTCTGGAATGCATTTTCATTTTTTAAGTGCTTTTCAAGGTTGCAATTCATTAACTAAGAAAGTTTTGGTTACAAATACAAATCTCAAGAAATGAACGCAAGTGAGTGGAATAAGAGTCCACACATGGCATGTCCTTTTGAAATCTGAGATCTTTCTAACCGATTTCATTCTAGATGCTGTTTTTGAATCCTATAATGTGAACTTTTTCCCCTTGGCAAAGTCAAACCGATAAATGATGTCACTGAAATGAAACTCTGGCACGTGTAAGCATGGAATTTCTATTACTGTCCCCTTTAACTCAAAGGGGTTTTGTTGCAGCAGAGCCAGGAATGGACCCACACACAGTACAGGGGAAAGTTGAAGCTGTAGGTTCTGAATTTTCTCCCATAAGCAGTTTCACGCATGAAATTTTGTGATTAAAGGCCAAATGGAGAATCCAGTTACAAAACGGACAAGCTGACCTTTAGGACATGCAATTCTCTGCTCGCTTGAAGTACTGCCCATGAGAGCTGACAGTGTGGGAACCGTCCAGGAAGAAATTGGGAATCATCCCTGCAAGACGGGGGCACACCTTGCTGCCCCGCTGTTAGGCACCGTCACTCAGCTGTCCATCGACTCCTCACACAGATCCTTTACTGTTGCAGAGTCAGCAGAGAAGAAATATGTGACTTTACTCCTATATGCATGGATCTACACAAACCCAGTTAACAGTCTAGGATTTTAATTTTTGGCAGTGGTAAAGATGGGTTTTCAGATAGAGATGATGGGCGGATATCTGGGGAAGCAGAAGGCCCCAACCTGCTACAGCTCTTTGAATTGCTGAATTCAGGCTGGGGTCTTGAGCTCCTTCACCGTAAGTTCCCATCCAGCCTACCAAGGTAGTAACTGAAGCAGCACTTTCGCTGAAGTGTTTGGACAACAGACTTCCTTGTGGTACTTGGAAACCTTGTTATCAAGGACTGAACTGATATTCAAAAATCTGCTAGAGGAACAAGGAAAGAAAACTCCCAGCTTGCTAGGGAATACGTTCCTACTGAAGCAAAGTTGAGCTGCACAGCCTCTGGGGGAAGAGGTAAGCCTGAACCAAGAACAGTGCCCTGGGCTCAAACTGAAGAGAATATTCAGCCACCCTCCTAGTAGAGTGCTGTCTGAACACGTCTAGTGCTTTATAATACTGAACACAATATAAATTTTAAAAGAATACCCTAAAGCTTAAGTCTATGTATTCAAATGTTTGCTGCACTTTTTATCTTTGCAGAGGTTTGAAGAACACCAGTGTTAACTGCATTTCAGTAATGAATTTAGATGTAGCTCATCAGTCCATTATGCAGTAAGCTTGGCATTTAAAATCCTTAAGTGTGCCAGGCTAATTTTGGCAGATTATTTTCCTCTTTAGTGCATTTTTACAATTTCTTTTCAAACCAGCTCTCCAGATATACAAGTTCCCCAAATGCTACTTCCGGTGTAAATTATCAGCCTTTCCACATTTAGGCACTGGAGATCAAGCTTTGCAAAACAGCCCTACATAAAAGAAGGAGAAATAAAACTCTGCAAGTTGCAGAAAAGAAGTGTTTAAACTTTATGTCTTAGCAGCATATTGGGGTTAAGCAAGAAAATATTTTTTGGAAACTTTCTTTGCTTGAAAATGGAAAGAAATTGTCATTTCAGTTATACCTCAGGGAGGAAAGAGGAAAGTTTCTTTCAAATATTCCTTTGGAAATTAGAAAATGTTATTTTCAACCTGTTCCTTACCATTCTCTAATGTCCATAGGAGACAACTTATATGCTGTACTCTAAAACCGTTTTCCCTTTTTCTGGTGACTAGAAATAATTTCTGTAGCATAAAGATGCTAGAGTTCTCCATGGATGCATCTTGGTGGATATGGCCACTTTCTTAAAAGCATGGGTGGCATTGTCCATACAAGATACAGAAGGCTGTAAAAGGAAGCCAGAATGGCCATGGAGATCATTTGAACCCAAAACAATGTTGTCTTATATCCTTCTTTATTGTTTGGAGCAAATAAGGAACAACTGTGTTTAGAGGAAAGTTGATCATAGTGCAATTAGTTCAAATATATATTTTTAATTTATCTTCCACTCTTTCTAGATGTCAAGAATAACATACAGATGACACAGCATAATAATTCAGCTAAGGTGTAAATTCTCAGAAAAATGCTGTATCGGCTTAGACACTGCATATTTGGAATTATCCTGGTATTTATCATGGAATACTGTCACTTGGAATAGTGTCACAGCACTCAGGAGTAAAATAAAAAGTAAAAATACAGACATTGTAGTACGTTTCCCTTCTTGGAGAATATTTTCCCCAAAAATCTTTTTCAGATTTACATTTTATAATTCCACATAACAAGGTTTATCTAAAACCCAGACTCTAATTGCACTGCTATTTCGAGAATTGATACAAGCATATATCCAGTACCTGAACTATGACAAAATGACAAAATTTGTTGAAAACAGTTTTATTTTTAGCTGTCTAGAATATTTACTTCAGGGCCTTGATTCAGTCACCCAGTGCCATCTGAGGTGCTGTAGTGCATCCATCAGCACTGGGCAGGCAGATGCCATACGGGGTTGGCAGGAGACCTCTGTCCTTGAGCACAACAGGATGCCATGAAAGAAACCCTCTGGTACTGGATATCCGTGTGTATGAAAGTGAGAGGAGCCCAGGGTATTCTCGTCCACTGGTAATTCACAGACTTCTATATACCGTCAGATGTGTCTGTTCCAACATACCCTGTCCAAACCAAACCGGCCATGTATAAACAAAAACGAGCCATGTTAGTCAATTTAAAAAGAAAAATAAATCATCATTGCTGGTTTCTGCAATAGGTTTCAGTGACTTTTACAATTTCTGTGATTCCTGAGTCAGAGTGCTTACTAAAAATTTGCATTTTTTCCTTTGCTGTCTTCCAAGAAGTGATCCAAAATAAACCTCTTCAGATTACTTCAAAGTACTTATTTCTGCTGTATCTGAGCAGCTCTAGGGGCATAGAAAAGCACAGCAGAAGGCTTCAATGATAAAATGACTATTCAATTATCAGCATTTAATTAGAGTATCTCTGTGGAGATACTGAGGAGAAAATGACATGATGTTGCATGGTTAGGTAGTTGCATTAATTTCTGTATTCTTCTGTATGGGACAGAGTTCAGTTAGGGGTGCAAGTTCTCAAGGCTGGCTGAGATTTCTTCTTGTTCTGAGAGGAGAGTACTGTCATGGTTTAACACCAGCCGGCAGCTAGGACCAAGCAGCTGCTTGTGCCATTCTCCCCCTTTCCCCCCAGAAGGGCAGGGAGAACAGGAAGAAAAGGAGGGGAGAGGAAAAGAAAAAAAACCCTCATAGACTGAGATAAGAACAGTTTAATTGAACAATATCAGAAAAGGAAAATAGCAATAATAACAGTAATAATAATGGCACAAGTCACTCTCACCACTCAGTAAACTGGTAAATTCACACCCTCCCCAGCAGTGATTGCAAATTCCCGCCCTCCAGCCAACCCCCAGTTAAATACTGAGCATGATGTGTATGGTACGGAATATTCCATTGGCCTTGTTCTGTCTATGCTCCTTCTCAGCTTCTATGGGAAGCTGAAAAGAGTCCTTGAAAAGTAAAGACATCACCTAGCAACAACCAAAACCATATGCATTATTGACATGCCTTTCACAGCAATCACTAGAAAGAAAATTAACTCTTTCCCAGCTGAAACCAGCACAAATACTTGCACTAATAGAATGGGCTGGGAGAGAAAATAAGTTACTTTTTCCTGTTTAATCACCAATGCCTATCACCAAAACTGATCACCCAAATTTTTACTGTTTCTGTGTCAGTTAAATGATACAGTTAGATTTCTGCCACAAATGCTTCCTGTGCTCTCTGAAGACTCATAATTACTCTGAATTGACCATGTTAATATCATGGCATTTCTCTGATTTTTGCTGGCAAGATTTTAATGAAAAGAAACAGTTATATATCTGCATAATATCCACATCTTAATCTAGATTCAGTATACAAAAGTTTCTACTATAAATGCTCTAATAAAAAGACAATATTTTATGATGGTGTTTCATCACTCTAAAGTAAGACATTACCAGGAAATTATTGCACTTACTCTGAGGTGGTACTGGCAAATGTGAAATCAAAAGTCCAGCTGGAGCACCAGAGCAGTGCATAGAGCCAGATGGATATTTAAATGTGCTGTGCTGGGACCAGAGCAAGAAGAAATAAAAGTAGCAGTCTAATACCCTGATGCAGTAATTTCCACATTTGGTTTGGCCATGACTTTACTGTGATATGCTGCTTCTTTGCCTTACAGCTGAGACAATCTTCTACCACCTGTACAAGAATGGAAGCCATTCAGAACAAATATTCAGCGCAAATATAACTGGGTCAAGAAACCTAAGCCCTAACACAGGATTTAGGCCCAAGTCAAAAGGAAGTTTGGCTGCAGTCTGCCACCATGAGGCCATTACATTTTCAAATTGTAGTACAACTGCCACAGATGTGTCCCTGCCCATGGCAGGGGGGGCGGAACTAGATGATCTTTAAGGTCCCTTCCAACCTAAACCATTCCATGATTCTATGATTTTTTATTGTATTGATTAGAGTTTTAACATCTAGAAACAGTTCTATACATACAGATATACCAGAGGAAGCATCATATTCTAAAAGAGCCAATACTGTTGAACCTGACACTCTTAAAAGTCTTAGTTCTGCTCAAAGATCTATTTCATTAAACCATTAAGGAGAATCCATCCAATTCTACACTCTACGGCTTATGGAGACCAAGGTTGTGAGGACCTGAGAAAGAGGGCAGGAACTAGCTTGCTCAAAGTTCAGGCAGGTCTCTGCCAGCAGGTTTTGTATTTTGTGGGCTTTGGAGACTGTTAAGAATTTTGTGCCTGTGCAGCTTCGACAATGACAAAGTTAACTCCTATTCTTTCTATGCAAGGATCATCTTGTCAAGTGCACATCTCATGGTTTTAGCCCACCATGCATTTTTTTCTCACGCAGAGAGTGGGTCATATGTTACATGATTCAGATATCTTCTGAAAGGAAAGCAGGAGCAGTATCTGACGTTGTTTGCAATACTCTGGTTGATCAACTGTTCCTAATTTGCCCAAATTGTTCCTTTTTCTAGCCCCTTTTTCCTTTGTTCTGTAATTAGGCCCACATGTTCCTATTTTTAACTCTTCTAGTCCTCAGGCCCAGAACATGTTTCTGATTGTAGACACTGCCCTTCTTTGAACTTTTGCTTCCCTGACTCAGCTGCTAAGTATCCGAGCACTGAACTACCCTGGTGCCACGCGCAGCTTCGCCACGCTCACGCTCTGCAAGCTGAATTCACCAGTTTGGGGCTTTGGCCACCTCAGCACTCCATCACAGCCAGAAGGAGAGAAGGACAATGTACACAGGAGGGCAGAATGGACTGCAGGGATGGAGGCCGGTGTGCCCAACTGTCCACCATTTTCACCTCACCGATAGTTATCACAGGGCTGATGTGAGCCAGGTCCTTCTCGGGAAGAACAGAGCTTCAGCTATTTGAAGTCCTCTGACTATTTATGTAGCATGCAAGTGTTTTTGCCAGTATTTGGCTGTGTGTAGCCATGAAAAGTGAATTTGAAAACAAACGGAGCTATTACTGGGTAACTTTACAAAAGAGAAGAAGCACCTGACAGGATCAAGGTGAGGATATCTGGAGAGAGGGAACAGGAGCAATTGCAGCAGAGGTGTGTGAGTAAAGCAAATGGGAGGTAAAAGGAGAAAGTGGGGAAAAAATACAGTGAAGGGAAGAGAGAAAAGTACAAAGAGGGATAACAGCACTACAGCGAGCACAGAACAAGCAAAGAGATACTGGGAAGAGAAAAGGAAAAGGAAAAAAAGATACAATGTAGGAAAACAAGAGAGAAAAAATCAAGGGGAAATGGATATGAACTAAGTGAAAGAAATCACTCTGCATCTTTTCTTTGGAGTAGACAAAATGCCTGAAAGATTTTCAGGCTGCTTACAAGGCTGTTCCAACAACACTGCTAGCAGCACCCTCACGAACTCCTATACCCCTCCAGAAAGTTCAGTCCCAGCCACGATCACAGGTTAGGTGTGCCCTTGTGCTGGACAACTGACTCAATAGCAGCTGATTTAGGAAGCAGCAAGTACAGGATTGCATGGGAAGGCTCTAAGTACGTGATCAGAAGTAGGAAAACTGAAAACAAAAGGGAAAGCAGAAAAGGAAACCCACAAGACAGTTAATCCAGTCTCAGAAGCTGCGTGGCCCCGTGCTTAGCATTACTCATCAGTCTGTGGGCGGAGTGATGAAGTTATATTTTTGTCTAAGAGGTTATTGGCTGGGGATACTGTCACTCCCGCAAGGAGGCTGTGCGTGTGTGGAGTGCGGGCTTGGGCCAGACCGTCCTGTCCTGTCCCATTCCATTCCTGCTGCTCATCCAGCTGCTGTGATCTTCCTGGTAAACAAGTTGATTATTTGTTTTGGATTTTTTTTTCCCTCTTGCTTGCTTCCAGATCCCCATTTCTTTGAACATAACAGGAAGGATATCAGACACCTTCAAGATTTGCATTTTTTCCAGTTAACATGGTGTTTTTCCTACTTATTTTTCGTAGAAGGAATAAGGAAGAAAATTTTCCAATTGCTTTTTCCTATTTCTTTTCATTAGTCACTATGTCATTGCCTGTCTATAGCTGTCCGCTACAGCCTTATTACTTGTCTCCAGCAGAGTATAAATAGTCTCTGTTTACCTGGATCCTACTTTTGCTCCTACTTAAAACATTTCCAGTAACCTAAGGGATGTCTGCATTTCATTGTGGGTATCACACCTGTGTTACGAAGATTACTAATGAAAGACCACATAAAAAGAGTCACTTTTGTCTCATCTTGCGGTCATGTTCTGTGAGCAATTCCCTCATGTCTACCTTCCTAAGATAAGATGTAATATTTGTCATGAATACATGACAGAGACAGAAAGAACTCTGATACAATTTTCTTTGAGACACTGTTTATTAAAGATTGCCTATAGCACATATCTTTACATTTAGCAAGTCAGGCATATGCTTGAAGATTCTTTTAGGAAAAAAAAAAACAGAAAATAATTAAAATTGTAGAAGTTCATGAAAAGACAAAGTAAGCCATAGTGGGGTATTTCAAGCCCAGAGAAACCACAGGAATGTAGTACCAGAGGGCAATTGTGAGGATCTCTCTGGGATCTGCATTTTCCGTATACATGGTATACGCACTTAGGTTCTACAGATGTATAGAAAAACAAGTGTTTGCTTAAGGCAAGCTGCATAGCATTTTTTTGCAATCATTTAACAGGATAAAACTGTGTTTAATATGGCATCATTTCCATCTTTGCACTTCAAGTTAAGATCATTTTGTACTGGTGTAACAAGATGACAAGGAAGGACACAACCATTGTATCATGTGTTCTTGCATCATGATGCAGCACTACCATGTCATGAAATCTAAAACACAAATGAGGAGGCTAATTTGAATTAAAGAGGTAGCAATTTTTTACAAGAATTATAAAATTATAGAAAGTTTCAGATGCCACTGTGCCACCAGTGATGGATTCAGATCAATCCAAAGTAGACCTTAACTAGGGAAAGAAGATTTTCAGAGACAGATAACAGTTGTATAATTTCCAGTATATTTCAGTGATCTTTTTGTCCCTTCAAAAATTTTCCTGACTGAACTCTGGAAAGGTATTATAATTCTAAAAGAATGCACAAATCCTTTTGTTAAGGCACATTTTTCTCTGAGGTATGCACAGAACAATTTTTGCATTTATACTCATTACGTCCTTGTGAGCTAGGAAAAATCCCACTTAAAATGTCAAGTTGTCTTGTCTATAAATCCAAGGCAAAAAAGTGAGACTAATAATACATCTGTGCAATGCCATGCAAAAGAGAGAAAAAAAGAGATGGTAGTGCAGTGGTTTGCTCAGAATATACAGATATTATCCCCCCCAAAAGTCATCACTTAACAGTTTAAAACCTATCTTTTGTTTTAATACTTAGGCATAGTTCTTTAGTCATGTTTCCTGATAATAAACTTACTCCAGCATGGGGAAGAAATGTTCCTGCGTATGCAGTGCTACACGCAACCATGCACCAACCTATTGCTGCTTGTGAAATAAAGAACAAAGAGTATAAGAGTCTAAGTGAAGAAAAACTAGCAGGATAGAAATGTCATTGAAAAGTCTTCCCTTTCTATCTAAAGGGGAGTTATAGAGAAGAAAAAGTTGTAGCTGGACATAAGGTAAGACTGCTTCACTCTGAGAGTGGCCAAGACCTGGCACAGGTGTCCAGGGATGCTGTGCAGTCTCCATCCTCAAAGATTTTCAAAATTCAACTGGACAAAACCCTGCGTAAGTTTGAAATTAGTCTTACTTTAACTGGAGTTTGGACTACAGAGCCTCCAGAGGGCCCTTCCAACCTATTTTCTTCTATGGTTTCGTGATTCTTGAATATCTCACTAAAATTATTTCCTGAAGAATTCAAAGTAGCAATAGGTACAGGTTAAATCACAACCAGACTGCTGGGTGTGCTTTTCTTATGCTCCAAAACTGCCTGTGATGAAGTCAGGGCAAGGACGGTTAATATTTCACTGCCAGCAGCTGGCTTTGTATAAAGAAGTGCGAAAGGGAACAGTTACTTCAGTTTGCCTAAATGAGTTGTCGGCATATGCAATTGCCCACTTTTAAAAACAGATGTATTTTGTGGGCACAATTTGACATTCATCTTACTCCATGGCTGTGTGTAATATTCACGTGGACATGCTGCCACCGAAAAACCTTTAACGCTGGTAGTCTGATGCTGAAATACAGTATAGCTACCACGGAGGGACAGAGTCCTTCCTCACACAGTTCAGGAAGGAGTCACTTTCCAGTGACAGCTCTGCTCTGCAGGGGCCCTCATATTTCCATCTCAGCTCGCTGGGACTACTGAGCATTTGCTTCACAGATGGCCCGCACATGCATGACAAATCTAATGTATTCTGGGCGTACTGTGCACATGCAGCAGCCATTTGTCCTGAACTTCTGGGTGTCAGGCAGCCTGGTTCAGCTATTGCCCCAGCTGGCCTGCCTGCCATCTGGAAACCCCCTGACACACAGCCAGACTCTTTTCCCTACCCCCCTACTCCTTCCCTGCCCACCCTCTTTCAGTTAGCTCTGTGCCGAGGAAGCTTTGAAGGGGTGAGCACTTCAATTCCAAAGCATGAAGAGCCTGTGATCTTGGCATGCACAGGAGCAGGCAAGGTTAGGGAAACAGCTCCATGCACCGTTTCCTGCAAGGCACAGGTGTATAAAGACGGGCTGAAACTTACTTCTGCACCACTGCTTAAAATAAGCAGTAGTCTGCTAGAGCAGGTGTTCGGGGTTTTTTATTTAAGGTAAGCGTGACGCAGTTGGACTGTAAGTGAATGGCTGTTTCTTGAAGAGCAGTGTTTTTTCAAAGGATGGAGCTTATCTCTAGTAAACCAGTATGGGTAAACGATCCGTTTTAAATTATTTTTTTCCTTTCAGCAAATTATCCTAGTCACATAGTCTTGCGAGGATTTTCTAATCTGTTTGCAGTAAGCAAAGGCCCAAGCTTGGACCTCTGCAGTTCTTGACCCTCAGGCTAACAGTCCTACTCCATGATTATACTGTCTAATGTAAAATATTGATGACTAAAGAAAGGTTCATTATCAAACCAAGGTCTATGCTGTCTTCTGTCAGCATGTACCCTGGCAAAAATCCCAAAGTCAATGTGAATGTCGTGCAATTACATCCAAAAGCAGCTAAATCCAAACATGTGGTGCCTTCTCAGCTTTTCTGTTGAGAGGAGGAGACAGAGAGAGGGGTTAAATTTCAAGTCCCAAAATTGTAAGATAAACAGAGCAAGAATCCTCTGATTGACTGTTCCATTTCTGGGGTCTTCTGGCAGCAGGCATAATTTACAGTGTCCTCTGAACTCATCAATGGAAAATTGGCATGTCTGCCGTCTGCACTTGTGCATCTGTTATTCCGTTTCTTTTGAGACCACTAACCACCATTAGAAATCTGGAATAAATGTGTACCTAGGAGAAGAAGTAAGAAAAATAACTTACCAAGTCCTGACTGTTACTTGGAAACTTTTGCACATGTAACTAGAGAGAATATTACAAAACGATTGTGGGTTGTTTTACAGATTTCAAAAGTGAAGAAAGCACTTGAGTCACCACCAAGAAAAGAAAAACAACCCAAGAGGAAAAGACCACCTACAACTGATGAGGGGCCAGACACCCGCCTTTAATTGAGTGCCTAAAGAAAACGGTAAATGGCCACCCTTTAATTTGTAATGAGTTTTGACTTGCTTTGACACAAGCTATGTGAACAGCCATGTGTGCTGTTAGTTGACAGTAAGAAGGAAATTCTTATGCTGGAGCATGTTGTGTATCTATGCAGACGTGAAGCGTGGCCCAAATTATGAAAATGAGAATAAAATCCTGCCTGGCTGTACACAAAATGTGAAAAAGTGCAGTACAGGATACACTGGACAGGTATACTAATCCTACTGATTGAAGGGCAACAGCACAAGTGCCTTTGTCACAAAACTGCTCATTCTGTGTCTTTCTCCTCCTTCCTGAATCTAATGAGGGAGAAGGTAGTGATATTATGATCTAATATGGAAAAAATACATTACTTGCTTACCTGCTTAGAATTGAAGGAAACACAGATGCAAGAACCAAATCAGTCAGCCTTAGCCCTGATTTTTTTTAACTCAGGCTGCCTCCGTTCATTGTTCTTACATCATTGTATTTCTGACACTTTCTCCTGAAGCGTTTATCCTAAATATATTGTGGCCAAGATCCTAGCCCACTTTGCATTCCTACCTTTCTATCTCTGCTAGAAATATTACTGACCTTCTATCCTACTGAATTAGAAAAAAGCCGTTGTCTGTGACTGCTTTCTCCATCACCCCACACATCTAGCTCTTCTCCGCCCTCCTCTCAAGCTATTTCCAAGACTTTGTTCCACTGCCCAAACAGCTTTTCTCTCTTCCCTCCTCTCTCCCCATCACAGCCTTCTCTCTTCTTCTTGAATGCTCGAGTGCACACACACTTCCTGCCAAAATCATTTTCATAGTTGCTCATTCTGCCTGTCAAACCTGCCTCCTCAGGCCCTTCATTGCCTTCCCCTTCACTACCTAATCTGCTCAAGCTCTTACTGAAAGCCAGTAAGGCCTCTCAGCTCTGTCTTCCTGATCTACTCCCACAGAGTCCCCCCTTGCCAGCCATGAGAACTGCCCTCTTCGCTACCTCCCGCACTGGCTCGCCTGTTGCCATTAATGCTCTGCTCCTACACAAGGAATAATGTTGTTATACCACTGTACAAAAGGCATGTTCTTGTCCTTTTCTAAAGGGACTAAATAGTAGCTTGATACAGCCAGTATCTAGTCTATTAATTAAATAATTTGCTACAGTTTGAAGAGTACACTACTTTTTAAACCAGCGCCATCACATAATCCAGACAGTCAGCCTACTAATTCACGTTAACACCATTACTTCACTCGTGGGCCTTTTCCAGTCCTTCTTTCTGCTGTTGCTACATGTTTGGCATCATGATCTTGAAAATCTTTTGGTGTTATTGTTGCAGTTATTGTTCTGCAGTATCCGCTACAGGTAGCTCGAGATAAAGAAGAGAGATGCAATTCCTGGGGGAGAAAACCATGACTCTAGAGTAAACATAGCTTGGAGAGGAAACTTACCATCAGTTAAGTAACTTTAGGCCAGATATGGATGTATCTCCTTTGTAGTTTATTTTTTAAATCCAAAAGGCCTGCAAGACTACAAGCTTTGATTTGATACAAGGATTTTCAAACCTAGACAATGATGTTATTTTACCATAATTTATGCTTGAGGCCTTGTGTTAAATTGCTTTGGACTTACTCCAGAGAACAAACACTGTCAGCTGCTTATTGTACATTTTGCCTTACATAAGAAGGGTCTTGGCTAAACCCTGTCATGACATTTCTTGTCTAAAACTGCTCTTCCTCTAAATCAGAATCCATCAGATCATAGTAGTATGGGATCAGGATGAGGAACAAAAGTAGCCCTAGTTATGTGTAATTTTAGATCTATAACAGTCGCCAGATGACTCACTAGCATGTTGATGTTGCTGAGTTACCAAATAAAGCCCTCAACCTTTCAATTACATCTGTTTGGGAAGATCCCTAAGATTTTTGTACAAAGTTTCACTGAAGCTGGAGAAGTTATTCCCGTATATATTTAGGTGTAAATTAAAGCGTAGTTCATTTAAGGCTAAGGTTTGAATGTATTTCCATACGAAGCGAGAAATGTGAGCTTAGGTTTTTAGAGTGCTTTGTATTTGCAAGCTGCTCTCATAAAGGTAATTAGTTTGCAAGAGATCTCCAGTGTGCTTGATATGAGAGACACAAACAGGTCTTTCATCACGCTCATTATACAAGAGTAATCTTTATATCAAGTACCAACTGATAATGTTAATAGCTATGATAAAACACAGTATAATGAGAAGTGCCTTCCAACAAACTACAGTAAATCATGCAAAGCAATTGACTTAAAAGGGCTGTTCCGAATCCTTTCATTATACTTTTACAAAGCAACATCATTGCAAGTTGGATTTTGTAGTAAGTGTACAGTGCAGGAGGCCTTGAGAAGGAGGAAAATTGGGCTTTGCATTCTGCTAGATGAAGACTGCTTAATCTTTCAGAACTTCCCAGCCATGGGCAGAGATATCATTTTACAAGGACTATTGTATGAGAACAAATGCAAAGGCTTTTAGATAGACCTCTGTGTAGCCGTGATACCAGACACTATTTTCTTCTCATCTTACAGCATTAAAAGATGATGTAAAACAGGATGTAAATGATCTTGAATTTTCTGAACATAGTAGAAGGTAATTTTATTTAAAGAGGAAGCATTATGTTAAAAACAAAGGATAGATTCTTAAGAGTTACATGCAAGATTGGTCTAACTGAAAGGTAGGAAGAATACTTTTAGGTTACCTTTAGTTTGATTCTTTGACTTTTTTTTAATAAAATGTCAGTTTCCCCTGTTGCTGCTTTGGAGAACAGTCTCCAACCATTTCTTCTAAGTGTAAAACTGAACAGAAAAGAGTTTGTAGGTTCTGGAGTAAGAACAGAATTATAAAGGAGAGAGCTTTTAGGACAGGTCTACAATTACAAACTTTTCCTATTTTTGTTTCTGTGAGACATGCACAAAAAAGGAAAATACTTTAAAAATGCATTCTATACACCTGAAAAATAGCAAAAGAGGTTCAGGGCAGATGAATTTCAACGATTCAAAGTCCAGTGAACTCACTGAGAGACTGCTGCTGACTCCCACAGAATTATAATTACCATTTGGTTTAGATTAATTTCATATTTCATTTTTTAATTATTTTAATTTTTTAACTATAAGATATATTTTAAATCAAAATAAACACACTAAATCCCATAAAATTGCTATGCCTTTTTTTTTTTTTAATTGCCACTACAGGCTTTGGGTATATCTCAGCATCGAGAGGTTATCACTGCGTATTCTGAATGTTCTGAAAACAGAAAGGATAGGTAAAAAGAAAGGAATGTATTTTTCCCCAGCTTCCATGCTGATGAATTTTGTTGTACCAGAGTCTTTTGTTAATGTTGTTCCTGTATGAGTTATTTTCCATTCCCCATGGCACAAATGCTGTATGGTCCAGATGATCTCCCCGAGACAACAACACTTTCCCACCTTCCAGCTATTGAGAGAGCATTATCAATACACAGAAGGAGGAATATACAATAATGAAAGACCCTTTTAAACTCAAACTTCTCAGCAGAAGGATGACAGGAATAACTGAGACAACAAGGAGTACTGAGATACCCTCTTCCTCTGTCCTAGGTTTCTCCAGCACGTGCATTTCAGCTATTGTACATCCAATGCCTCGATTAGTTTCTGAGGATACCCTGACCGCACACATGTAACTATCCAGGCCCTGAGAGCACTGTTAGCCCTGACTGTCCCTGCCCAGCCCCCTGGAGCTTCCCCTGCCCTGCCTGTGGCCCAGGACCCCATCTCAGCCCCCCCGGGGCCGTCAGCCCCTGCCCCAGCTCCCCACAGCCCTGCCCTGCCCGGCTGTGGTTCCCACTGAGCCCCCATGTCCCAGACCATTCCAGGGCCTTGCCCATCAGTCTCTGGACCTGATCCTGGCCCTCACCTCTGGACTGACTTCCCAGATTGACCCCAGGCCCGCCTCATCACTGTGATATTGCCTCATGGTCTGGACTCCTGGTCAGATCTGGCCACCACCTCCGGCTCCATCCTGCTCCCTCACTCGGGAGGGACAGGTTCTGCCGGCCCCGGGGTCACTCCTGGCTGCCATCCCTCGGGGAGCAGCCCGCTCGTACTGCTCCCTGGCAGTAACTTCCCCTCCATAAGGAACCTAAATATTCTCTTGCCTTATGTTGAATTTCCACCTTCCCACAGTGACCCACCGTTGGCACAGCGGCCAGCGCAGGGTCTGCCAGCACAGCTGGGCAAGCCATGATGCCACGTGAGTGTATGCCCTTGTCAGTGCCGGCCAAAGACCTTCACTGCCCACACATGGCGGAGCAGGTTAAGAAACCCATCCAAATTAAATCACATAAGCCTAAAGAGACAGGAGGATAAAGAGTCCAGGCGATCCTTTAAGGAACACCCTACTGGAATGTTTAACAGCACTATATATGTTTCACAAAAGGTCCAGAGAGTCGCTGTGAGAGACAGTTATGTGCTTTAATGCCTAATAACCTGTGTTTTCTTCAAATGCACCTGCAAACTGCCAGAAAATCACCAAATATAAAAAATACACATATTCTCATAAAGAACAGCAGTCATTTGCAGTTGCCAGGGAATGAATTACGCTGTCCCACCGGATTTGTTTCCTCAGAAGATGGCAGTGCTGTGTCTGACCGAGAAGTTGAGTACTGTCTCAAGAAAAGCTAGGAAGGAAATGGGACCTTTCTCAGAAACCTCTGCTGCAGTTACCTCGCTGCTGGGACCCAGATTGTTCCTCTGTGGAGAACAGAGCTGTGATGGGTGGCTAGAGCTGCTGGGCTGGCTTGCCTTTGTGTTATGGGGTCTGCTGGACACTTTAACCTGAATTTTGAATGAAAGCAGCTGTAAAAAAATGGTATTTGCAAGGAAAAGAAAAAAATCAAGACAACTGAAGCACACTTTCATACATTTCCAGGCTTTCCGCTTTAATTGAGCCGACTGCCTTACCAACTACCATCCTCCCAGATTTCTGCTTTGAATATGCGCCTTAGCCAGTATTACAGACTGTTACTGTTAATTACAGGTGGAAAGCCTAAAGCTTCAACTTTGAGAAACAGATGAAGTTTGTACCTGACTGAAACAAAATATCTATTATAAGCAGAACTAAATGAAGATCATGGAAAAGGCGTATCTCAACACTAAATCTACTCCTCTTCTAGCCAAAAGAGTATCACTTTTTTCACAGTTACATGGCACCAGAGTTAGGTTTGTCTGCTATAGACAATTCGTAGACAGAAATATTTTTCTTCTCATATAAATGTGCTGCACTGTGTTACATGAAGTGTGTGTAAAATAACTCAGAGATGCAATAGGAAGGTGGCATAAAACCCTACAAAAATGTGAGTAATGGAGCTTTAAAATAGCACACTAAGTAAGGTTTCCCTTACCTTCAACAAATTTCTTAGACTTTATCTTTAAAGCCATAATCCTAAACCTCTGTCAATTCTGAAGGCAAATGAACCATGGGTGAAGAGTAAGACCATGCAGATATGATGATTTAAGGGTTTTTTTATAGTAGTCAGAAATGTGATTCAGTGGTGGCAAGAGCAGTAAGATAGTAATGCTACTAGTTTTCACAACCCACTGTGTTTGTGAAATGCCACACCCTACACCAAACAAGATTTCTCTTTGCCAGTGTTCCCAAGCTATCCATGGAAAGTGGCACAATCGAAAAGGAAAAATGCTTTCTGCAGTAGAAAAGCTGACAATGGTCCACTGAAAAGTAAGTCAACTCTGATAACTTTACCTCTTCTTGGAGTTAGGCAGTACCTAATAAGTCAGGTTGGCAACTTGAGAAATTCATTTTAATGAAAGTTATTTTTTTTAACTATGTTATCACTGTTTCCAATGCAGTTTCCCATAGCATTTTAACAGAAGATAGATTCTGCTCATTTAGTTTGGTTTATGATTATTTTTAAATAGAGTTTTTGGTCCCTATTTAATTTTCTCCCTGAGAGATTTATTTAATATTTCTCATCATCCCTGCAACTGAAAACACTCTCTCTTTCAGAGATTAGATTACCATCAATGGCCCTTCTTTGTCAGGGCCACCTGCCTGATAAAATGGTTTCTTGCTACAAGCACTGGTAGTAAGGCAGAAGTTATAAAGCGAGGAAGTTACTGGACCTCATAGCCTAACCCTCCACAGTTTCCATAAAGCCTGTAAATCATCCATCTTTTCAGTGTTACTAATTCTGATTGCTCTCCCTGTCCTCCAGAAGGCACTAATCCAAGAGCTAATCAAACAGCAGGGGTTCTCAAGCTTAAAACACAGAGCGCGCTAGATTTACTGCATCTAGAAAATACCTTTTATTGCCACAAAGGTACAGAAGTTAATGCTTGTTCATTTACTCCACTTCTTTAAATGAATTGAAATGAGACAAGGAAGTATAGTGAATGGTGAAGGTTTTAGTAATCAATGAGCCTTATTAACTTTTTTAACTCTTCCTTGTTGAAAAACAAATACTCTTTCAGCTTTTTAGAATGGAAGTTTGTGGTTTTCTGATTTACCAGCTTCAGAAATATCCTTCGTACTTCTATCACAAAGATAGTAAATCCAAAGCTAAAAGTTGATCCTACCAGTCCAAGACTTCTGCAAATTATTCTGCACCTTCTTGAAATAACCAAATCACAATCAGAAGTGATGCTTAATTAGACCTGCTTACACTCCACTAGAGTCACTAATTTACAGTTTATTAACAGACAATAAAAACCAGAATGTATACAGAGAATAAAGTTTTTGCTAAAACTTCCATAAAACATGCAAGCTTTCCAGAAAACCATATTCTAAGGCATCCAGTTCTTCTCAGTCTTGAGCTACACTGTTGTATTTAATCAGCATAGCACTGGTAGCTCCAGTGTTGCAAAGCCTTGTGGGGTTTTTAAATGTTTCATATTATAAGTTTTGCAATTTTTCTTTTTTAAAATTGTATCTCCTAAAACCAAGTATGTCCTGGAACATCAACTGTGAAAAAAAGAAAGTTTCCAAGCCTTTCTAATTACAGAGGGAAGCTGAAAAACACAGGAAGTGTCTTAATGCATTAGAAACAAAAATGAGAAATTAGAACAAGATTGTGAATTGCTTTTAATAAATATAATGATTTCAAAGAAGAAAGGAAGTTGATTTATACATTTCAAAATCCGGTGAGGCATCAACATGGTTTACCTATTCACTTTTCAGAGTAATTCTTTTCAGCCTGTGGAGTCAAAAAGCTGGTCCTTATCTCGTTAACTCTATCAGGAGTGGCATCAGTGTAATTTTAATCAGAATCATGCCTTCTGGAATGGGAGTGCTGCATTTCAGTACTGATTCAGTTGCCAAAACACAGGTGTTTAGGGACATTTGAGATGCCCTAGGGATCCCACCTGGCCTCTAACTGCTGATCCAGAAAGGTACAAGTTTCCCAACTCACAAGTTGTGAGTGCTGCCAACCCTGCATGGAAGCTACAGCCACTCCAAGGCATTTCCAGTGGCACAGCATGCTTGTGCTTAGGCAACTGAATCTTGCTGTTTGGGACTGCCTCTGCACAGCACCAAGCCTTCTGTGTTGCTGATGTAATCAGTAAGTAAGAGTGGGGTTGCTTTCAGCTTTTCTCCTTTTTGAGCCTTGAGATTTTCTTTATGCAGATCACCTGCCAGTTCAGCTACAAGTAAAAAGGTCTTAGGGGCCTTGAATGGTGGAAAGAATTAATAGAAGATCTTTGTGTGAGCCAAAAAAAGACTTTTAAAGTGTGATATATGCTGCATACATCCTTATTTACAAAGGTCTGTGTGAGGAAAAAACATGCAAATGTTTTATTGGTGAGGAAGGAAGCTGTTTAAGAGACTTGATTCCCCACCCTTAAATAAAAGTTGGAAAAACACAGCTGATCTGTCTTAAAAGAGAAAAACAACTCCATTTTATTGACATTTCTGAAAGCTTTTCATGAACTTCTCTAGGAAAGCCCAGAAACACAAGCTTTTCACAGTGACTGCTCATAGTCAGGGACTGAGGCAGGTATTCCTAAAGGTTTTTTAACTTTTGAATGTCATTAATTAGTGTGTGAATTAAAACAACGATACATATATAGCTTCCAGATGTTTTATTCTCCAGGTTTACATGGTTCTTCTGGGGACCAGCTACTTCTGTGAGAAAAGAAAGCTTGGAAGGAGGAGTTCTGTATGAACTTGTTTCACTGAGCCAGTAAACTTCACTGGGACAGTGGCTAATGTTGGCTACTCTCCATTGCAAGGAGGTCTACAATGACACTGTAGGCTTTTTATTTCACTGGTGGAAGGTATAACTGTGTAGAAATCCACAGGAGAAAAAGAAGGAAAAGGCAAGGAATAATGAGAAAAGAACATTTGGAGCTGGAAGGTGTGGTGAGAGGAAAGGTTTCCAAAAGATAAAGCGGTAAAGCCAGAGAAACTACTCATTCCTTCGGCTGCTCTGGAAGGCATGAAGCAGAGCAAAGCTTCCTTCTCAGCCATTACATGCCTGGTGCTACACAACTGTGTTGAGAAAATGTGCTAATGAATTGAATGCAGTGAAAGGAGACAAGGTTAATACATAATAAAATGCACCTGTTGACAAGTACTTTAGCTATGACTATGAAAGTGCTTTACAGGGTAATAACTATTCAGTAGCAAACTTAAAATAAAAATAATGGAAGTTTAATAATAGTAATCATGTCATTGTTATTAAAGGTTTTAGCATGTTTTAAATTGAAAGCTTAAACTCCCCAGCAGAGAACAAATTATCTGGCCAATTCTGCGAATACATGTTCAGCGCTTTCTGGCTACTTTACATTAGTTTGAGACTGTAAGGGAAGATGCTGCTCAGTTCCCTACATGTACATTGTATGCGACACAGTCGTTGTACCTTGGACTAAATTTAGTCTGGGTTGCTGGACAGACCACTGCCATCACATCTGAATCTGCCAAAAGGGCACGTTGTTGCTCTGTGAGGAGCTGGAATGTGCTTGGTGTGCAACTGGAACAGACCATCTCCCTTTGGTGCCTCTGAAATGAAACGTGTTCACAGGTACTGAAACCACCCTGAGAACAGAAATGAAGTGCAACAAGTGGGGAAGGTTCTTTTTTGAAGCCGTACTGCTGCTCTGAACCAAAACAGAGCTGTAGAAAATACTTTGTTCCTTTCTTTGCTGAGTATCTTAAAGTCTAAGTGTGATCCAGTTTGGATTACAAATGATCTGGGGAAAGAGTCATGCAAATCGATGACAACTTAGAATAGCTTAATAGCATAAGGTACTCAGGATAATGCTTGGGTCTTGCTACCTTCTGAGATGGGCAGGACCTCATGGAGCTCTGGTCTTCCACTAGTTACATGTACAAACAAGCCATGGAGCCTGTTGTGGAAATAAAGGTGTGATGGTAAACCAACAGAGAAGTAAGCCATGAGGAGACAGACGCTTCATTAGAGGGGCCGGGTGAGAAGCTGGGACATGGCAAAGCAATACTTGCTGAACTTATTCTGGTTCTCATGTGTTTATCCTTACTTTTCCCTTCCTCTTTCCACTGGGAGAGAGAACAATAAATATGGAACAGATATGAGCAGGGCAGGAGAGAAAACTTTCGCTCTCTGATGAAAACTACTGATGTTCACAAAAAAAAAATCAATGGAAAATGTTAACTTTTCATTATAAAACCAAATTTAAGCTTTGAAAAAGAAACAAAAACAAGATGCTGGCAGCCATAAAGAAAATGTCAACAGTTGAAATCTGTCAAAAGCATGAAAAATAAATTAGTCCTCAGCTGAAAGTCTTTGTTTTCTTCAAATAAATTTTTATTATCCTTTTAAAAGAAAAGCATGTGTTCACAGGGTTTGGGTGTGTTCTGTGAAAACTCTCAACTTTCTGATGGGTTGGAGGTGCGGGAAACCAGAACCAAAAAGATGCACTGGTAAATCTTGAGAAATTTCTCAGTGAGCTGTGCAAATATTATCTTATACAGTTTTGTGATGACATTAGATGATTTTCCTACATTTTTTTCTCCCCCAAAAAGCTTAAGGAAGTAATTTCCAAGTCAGATTAAATCTCAGGACTTATTCTTTAGTCTGAACAGCCTCTTGCAAGGGCAACAGATTTGTTTGCAACCACTGCAACGACTGGAAATTTGGAGGGTAAATTTGAGCAAGATATATACACTTATGTCTGTTTCCATTTAAAGATGTATTTCTGTGTTCTTTCTTACCCAGTACAGTGATGCTAACTGGCTCTCCTGTCTACAGATGTCAGGATTTACTTGATATATTGGGATATTCGTGATGTTCATCTTTAAAGAATTGGATTCCAGCACTCTCCCAGTACTTCAAGCGGTGCCATGGTTTCACAGGTACTGCTGCTTCAGCAGATGTCAGGAAGCTGTGTGCTTGTCAGCTACCATATGGAGACTCCCAGAAGAGGCTGACTGCTCTCAACTTTATTGCTTTCCTGGAGTTTCACGTCACTGAGGACCGTACAAAACTGAACCCTTCACGGGACTTAATAATGACCTTTACTTTTCTTTTTTTT
>VZSZ01002946.1:0-21948 GCA_013398815.1 Ibidorhyncha struthersii | reverse complement strand
TTTTTTTTTTTTTTTTTTTTTTTTAATTATAGAGCCAAAAGAAGTAGCAACACATGTGCTGGCTCCGACATTTCCATTTCAATCCAGCCCAGCTTCTGAGGATGTTAGGATGTTAAGTGCGTGGCCTCTTTGGAACTTTGGAATTAAAAAGAGCATCTGAATAAAGCTTCCTTTTATTTGAGAAGAGAAGCATTCTTTTGAAACTGTCTCAAATATCATATTTGGCTGCCAGCACATTTTGGGAAAGACAGGTGAGAAATGAAGCACATTCCTTCCATTATGCCTTTTGCCACAGTGTCCAGCTTTATCATCAAGGCAACTTCATGTCTTTCTTTGTAGTCGTATCTGAACTTTTTTCAGTTTTGACTTAATCCAGACAGAAAAAAAAATACGTATTTTAAGCTTGCTATATTAAAGTTTTATCTCTGCTTAACTTTGGTAGAACTAGAATGGTACTTAAGGAAAGCAGCAGATGTTGTGTCACCATACAGGGCCTGATTTTTTCTTAGACCGCGGGATAACTCTTAACACACCACAATTCCAGGACAAGAGGGTGAGAGATGGGAGCAATTCATGGGGTCAGTTGAAAGTTGTTTCAAGTGTAAATAATTCCTTTAAATTTGTGACTTACTTTCAATCAGGTTTTGCAAGTCAAAGAACCTATTTTGACTTATTATTAAAAGTATGAGATGGACACATGCAAAAAACCTCTGAATTGGAACACGCTTTGGAACAATTTGGGCATGTAGTCTCTGCATGGAGTGTCTTGTGCACAAAATGCATTAAAGACCCAAGTCTGCCTTTGGAGAAGTCTTACAGTCATATGACATTTCACCACAGTGCTGAAGATAGAGAGGGCCTTTAAGTGCAGTGGGATCACTCCTACTATTCTACTTCACATGTTTTGGGGTGGGTTTTTTTTACAGTTTGCTAGGTTTCACTACCACATGTAAGTATTTTCATAGTCCTGTTTATGGTGCTCAGTGTCACAGTGGGGATTAACAGGCCCTTCAGGACTGTTGGTGTAAGGGGAGCAGACACAGGATTGTTATATGTTGGTTGAACAATGCTTATATTGCATGCCAGCTGTTCCTCAGGCTTTGCAAAGAGCTTATACCCATCTTAAACCCCACTTAAGCCCTACTTTGATTTTTTTTTTGCCTACATCTCCAACTAGTGAAAACTGACAGTGACATCTCTGTACAATAGCTGGGGAGCTGGTCACTTGATCTGAGAAATGCTAATGTCTGTATAAGAAATGGACTTTTTAATAGCTTGGAAAAGAATGTAACAACATCTCGAACACTGAAGTTAACCTCTTACTACAGTTTTTTTCAAAGCTGCTTTATTGAACAAAATGCAGATAGTCTTCTTCCCTCTTACTTTTTCTAGTCTCCCTTCCACTTACATTTGCTCTTCTTCTGCTTCTGTTAAAGACCCCTTCCAGAGATAGTAAGTTCCTGACTTCATTATTCTTCGTTACCACCTCATAACACCAGAAGATGCATCTTTTCTGGGAAAAGCTTCTTCTCAAATAAAAACCAAGTCTGTGGTGTGGAGTATCTGCTGCTTGTATAGACCTACCCTTGGGAGCTGTGCCTGCTGTGCTTGCAAAACCAAGGCCTTGAACTGGAAAAAATGCTGTGCTGTACTCAACAGTCAACATGACACAAGTAGGATTGGTGATCATAGTTTTCACAGTAAAATCTAGTTACTGAGCAGCTGTATCCTATATTTTTCATTTTCAAGACAAATATTAACATTTTTCAAAGCTGTAGCTGTGCTAAGCGCATGCTGTCTACTCACAAGCTCTCCTCCCCCATCCACACCAGAGGAACTAGTTGTAGATGAAACCAAGCAGGTGAGAGGCTTATGGGAGGTTAGGGCTATTAGGGTGTTTTCATTTGGTTGTTTTTTTATTTCAATTTACAGTTATTCAGCAAAGCAATTAGACACACACTTAGGGCCTGCCTTTTCTTGAATTGGGGCTTTAAAAACGTAATGTTCTTTTAGCCTGTAATCAGCTGTGTTTTCTTTAACTAAACTTTACCAAAGTGCTGGTAGTCATTTTGGAGGGTCAGATCCTGGGTCGGTAGGATTTATCCTGATTCTTGACAGATATTCTTGGTACAGTGTAATAATATCTCCAGGAATTTTCAAACCTCTACTTCCTTATGTCTGTCAACAAGTAGCCTGTGCACAAAAGCCCTTTGGCACATGCAAACTTGTAATGAAATAGGGAGTTTGAATGCCTGACTTTCAGTCACGCCTGTGTATGCAGCTGTGTTCGTTCTGACCACAGACAATGCAGGGAAAACCTGGAAAAAATTGCCATAAAAGGGAAAAAAAAATCCCTGACAGATTCAATTGAAGGTGAGAATGAATGAGAACAAACGTCAGGTCTACATTAGTTATGCCAGGCTGGATACAAAGAGATAGTGTTATTTCACCAAAGTACGGTGCAGCCACATAGCTAGCTAGTGGACAGATAACAGAGGAGCAGGGGAAGTTCGGGGTTTACTGTATTTTGTCAGTACATAGAAGAAGACTTTACTTCTTGTGCAATTAACTGAAAGGAGAATACTCTCTTGCGCACACCTAGAGTCTCAGCTTGATACAGGCAACCTTGAAAGAGAATCCTCTTAAAGAGACTTTGCTGAGAGGAGTTTATATTAGCTCCCACTTGCATTGAAAGCTATTCCACCTGCTATCTGGCAGAAAGGCAGTGTGCATAATTAAAAGCAGACATTTCAAAGACTACGAGTACCCAGCAGGGTTTTAAATACTGAGAGTAGGGAAGGGTTCTACCTCGTCTACACACTGTTTCCACCCTTTAAGGACTCTGGAGAAATTCACTAGCAATCTTTGGTTATTATTAATCCTTTTTGCAATGGAAAGAGCATCTCAAATAATTTTTGGTGCCAAGAATCTGTTGTTTCAAGCAATTCACTAAGCAGGCTCAAGCATTGTGAGCCCTCCCTAGTTAAAGCTTCTATAGTTTAATTTATTCCAGAGACTGGATCAGCAATGGTGGGAAGGTGAAAACTCTGTGTTTTGGGATTCAGTTTAGTGGGAGTGAGAAAATGTTTTTCTTTCCAGGCTCAGAAGAGAATCTGATTGCCATAGAATAAGCTCTTCCTAGGGAAAAGGTTTTATTGATATCGGAAACAAATTTGTATTTAAGGTTCGTAATTCCAAATTACTTTTTCTTCAACAGAGCCATGTTATTAGATACTACAGATTTATAGCTTTTTCATGCCAAATGTACTCTGTGTTTGCTCATAAATTATCTGCTCTGAATAACTGATAACATTGTTGAGCGAGGGAGCCTAACATGTTCAAAGAATATCTTTTTTAATAGCATGAGTGGTAGCAATTAAACACAAATGAAAATATAATTACCTGCCCACTGTAACTTTTTTGTACTAGGATACCCAGGCAACAAAAATTATCTTGGGTTCAGAAATGGAAAAGCATTGTACACATTGATAAAAAAAGTATTCAAAGAAATTACATGCTGATGACATCCTTTATGGGCCATATATAGTAACAGATCTGTCTTTTTCTTCTAAAAATGTGAGAACTAATCACCAACTAGTAAATTAATACCAGACAAAGTTTTCCTTTCATCTTTTCACTTACAAGCCCTTCCTCAACAGAGACATGGACTAGATGACCACTTCACATCTCTACAAGGTTTATTTTTATGCCTCTAAATTCAAGTGAACAATTTTTTAAAGTATACTCCCCTCACCTTAGAAATATCATATTTTCACTGGTTTCCCCATATGAAAGAAATTCATACATAGTCTCCCATTCAGTCATTTGAGAGTAAGTAATACTTTCCTGTCTTGACTATTTTGTCTGCAAACAATACTATCTTTTTCTCAGAAGGTCTGATTCTGAAATGTATAAACCATGTAATAAAATAGCATTGATTTTAAACAGTTATTCACATGAACATATGTATTTTCATATGAATAGGGTTGTAGAATCAGACCAGGATCAGGCAAGTCACCATGTAAGGATGGATTATAGGATTGGAGATGGATAACTGCATGAACCTGTAAACCCCGTTGTATTCTTGATAGTATTTTGAATCTCCTTTTGTATTAAAGGTTTACAAGTTATAGAGACACCCTATGAGAATTGCCAGACAGTGCTTTAATAAACATAGATCCTGCCTGAGCAACCCTTCTACACACACATAAATCCAATTCATTTCCTCTAGTATCTGATTTCAGCTGAAGTTGGAACCTATCAGTGCAAGGAACTAGCTAGGCGCCTGCACAACCAGGACAAGGGCAATGAATCAAATTTGAGTCACTCTGTAAATAAATAAATATAACTATACAGGTAATAATAATGGATTAAGTGGGTGACATATTAAAATGGGACTCCCCTACTTCGTCTTTTTTCCCTCCACCATCCTACGTCACTTGCTACTACAGCCTTGTTTTTCTCCATACTGCCAACTTGGAAAGCTCCCATTCCTGAGTACTCTCCAAAAAGCAGCACAACTTTAAAACTTGCAGTGGTTCATTCCCTCCTCAACTATTAGGGAGCTATGTAAGAGAGAAAGAGAGAGGAGAGTTTATCCTGGCACTTCAGGGTTGCAGTGAGTGCTGTAACCACTTGCAGAGGCTCTTCAACCTTACCACCTCTGTTGCGCGGTGCAAAAGCACCAGGCAATCAGCAGCCAGAGTAACCTTTGGCAGCCTAAATATTCTTAGACATAGCCAAATGAAAGGCAAGCTTTATGTAGCTGCACAAGTGAGGAGAGTCCTGATGTTTCTTTTATGGCATACTTTAAATGCTGGGACTTATTGCAAGAGTGTTCTATGTCTTTAGATATGTGAATAGTAGATTAGCTGTTTGTATATGGCAGTCAAAAATAGGTGGCTGGCTAACAGAAGAGTTCCTGAGTTTTATGAGATCAATAAAACTTGTTGTTGTACAGAGCACTTGGCTTTCGCTAGTAGTCTCTTACATCACCTTTAATCAAGTTTCTCCCTGCATCATTGTGGGGGAGGCGGTACTACGAGTTTTGTTCGGCAGCTGTTACAGAAAGTCCAGGGTAAACCCAGGCTTAATGGCCCACTGGAGTGAACGGGGCTTATGCATGCATTTGAGTGCTTTGCTGAACCAGGGCCAGCCTGGGTGACATGACCTCGCCAAGGAGCCAGGCACCCTGTCTCACTTTCTCTGGAGACATTTCCATGGCGTGAGATTATTTTTTTTCCTTTCATGTGTTGTTTGGGAGGGTTTTTTTGTTTTGTTTTGTTTTGTGTTTTTTTAAATTGGGAATAAGCTCTCCAGAATGAAAATGCGCGATATCCTCTTGTATATGGAAAACTTCATAAATAAGAACAGATGGTTCTAGTGCAGAGGCATTAGAAAGGCATTTCTTTTGAAAACAGCAGTTACAGACTCTCCATAACTCTCCTCCCTTTCTTGGATGATGAAATGGTTGAGAACTGAGACCTGAGGTGGGAAGGCCCACTAACCAGTTCCTTCCTCTATAAAATAGACACTAAAGAGGAATTTGATCTAGATCCTCTCTTCCACACATTCCACCACACACCTTGGGTCTGAGCTCAAAACCACTGGGGTCAGCTGCATGATGCCTCTGCAGTTCAGGGAATATTGTATCTGGGACAGACTTGAAAACGTCAAGAAGGCATTCCCAGTTTTGCTAAGGATGTGGGCTGTTCTCATTAATCATGGCCTTAGAAACAGATAATCAGTGCTACGTTTAAACTAAAAATTGAGAGAAAAATAAAAAAGAAGGTCAGAATAAGCAATGGGCCCATTTGCATTCAGATCCCATTTTTCACATCACCAAAATATAAAGCAGAGCCTAGGAGAAACAAAGATTTAGTGCTGGCTTCCTTCTAACAAAGCTGTGACTAATGGCATTATACCTTTTTATTTTATTTTTTAAACCAAAGCTAAAATAAGGGAGAAGGAGAAAAAAAAAATCCTTACAAATGGAGGTTACATTATGCTCACAGCCTCTCAGCCAGTCTGCACGAGTGCCTCCCTTACCCCTTCCTCCTGTAGGATGGATCTCCTCCAGTTTCCCTGGTTGCTTGTTGTTAAAACAAAGACTGCTGTACGCTGTGCATCTTTTCACTGATGAGATTGTATTTTTGCATTATTTGGGAACTTGGATACAAGTCCACACCTCCAGCAAAACAAACAAATGAAAAAAACCCACAATGCCCACTTTGCAATGTCAGCCTAGATAAAACACCCTTTAGAGACATTTTACTCATCCTTTTACTGTGGACAAAAACAGCAGAATGAGGTTCTGAACAGGCCGACCAATGGCGTTTAAACTGGGTTTGAGTTGATAGGTAGCAAAATGAATTTATTTAGTGAATTATAAAGTAAAGCATAGTTCAAGATGGAATGTAGCCAATTACCCTCCCTTTCACCAAAGTAAAACTTATGTTTTGAAGTATGTGAAAATTCTTCTTTTTAATGGTATATGACCATTTAAATTACCTTATTTAGCTGGATAAAAACTGTTTTAGTTGAAACCCTGGCTTAGGTGAGTCAGTAAATATTTGTACAACTAACATCAGTAAAGGAAAAGTTATGCAAGGCAAGTTTGCTTTTGTTTAGGCAAACAGAATAATAAAAATAAAATTGTGTCGTGTAAAATTAATGCTTAGCGAAATCTTACTTTTTCAAGTACTGCTATTGGGCAAAGCTGTAGATCTGTCAGCATAGTCCTAATACCAAATGCATGAAATAGAACCTTTTCAGTATCGTAGCAGTAATATTAATAGATTCAACAGGCATGTGTTTTCAGACATGTAGTTTTATATGTAAGAAAACTGTTCTTGAATTGGTTGGGCACCAAAGAGTTCTTTTGCTCTAAGATTTGAGGAAAAAACGACGTAGGGATGCAGGAGAAGAAGATAAAATATGCTAGCTGGCAACTTCCAGGACAACTAAAAAGACTGGCCATTTCACAGGTTTTCTACAACTGTCTCTGATTTGGAATGGTAAATCCACACTGCTGGGATGTTCCAAAGCATACCATTCTAAAGGATTACTAAATGTATTCCTAAATTAGTAAGGGTTTTATAAAACTCCATAGCCATTTCCCAGTGACTTTCAATGCCATTTAGCATTACCAGAAAGGCCTCAGGCACTTATCTGGAATGTGAGTGTGAGAAACTGCAGAGAAGGTTTTGCTGCCATTTCCCCAAGGTTCCCATATATATAGTTTGTAGGTACTCCAACTCAAGCTCAATTGCAAGTTTGGATGCTTACGGAGTTTGGATAGGGGTCTGCCATATGCAACACATCCTGAATAAGCCCAAGAACTAAAACAAAAGAAAAGAAAATCTGAGTTCTGAGAGTCTTAATTTCTCTGTTCCGAGGCCCTTTGGCATCCCATGGTTCAGCCAGGATGTCCAGCTGACATGACACCAGCCTGCCTGCTCACTTCGTTATGTGTTCTTTGATCACCTGTGAATCTGCAAGCCAAAGGGCTGAAAACCTGACGCCAAACACGGTAAAAAGAGGGAAAGACAAGGCCCTGAGAGGTATGAAGTAACAGGGGGATTCAATCAGTGGTTAATGATGGGGCCAGAAGATCCTTAGAAGCATCAAGGTTGCCCCCTTCCCTGCTGACAGGCAGCTGTCCTGCATCCGCACCTGGGGTGCAGCGGGGTCTGTGCAGCGAGCAGGGTGACTGGAGGGGGTGGAGGGGACAAGGCAGCTCCTCGCCAGCCCCAGCCCCAGGATAGCCCTCCCAGCTCTTGCATCTGCCGCATCCAGGACTGCAGCCCGGTCTTCTCTTGTTTTACAGGCTGTCGGTAGGTCTCAGAGGAAACAATTTATTATAATGGGGGTCACCGTGTTCCCAGGTCAGTCTGATATATCCGTTCTTGGCTACTTATGGAGGTGACTTTCTGTCCCTGTTGAAATGAAAACAGCTTCGTTACTGGGCTCACCTGGGCTCCAGGGGTCTGTTCCTCCAGCCCAGGTTCTCCATGTGACTCCAGCCACAACTCCTGATGTTACAATATCGTCTTTTCTCAGCTGTTTGGCTTGGAAAGAAGAGTAAGATGGACTTCCCTGTACTGCAGTGCCCTGCAGCAAATGACTGTGAGTCTCAAATCCTCTGATAAAAGAGGATCTTGGAGAAATAGATGCCATCCAGGCTCCTTGCCTGGTATAAGTCCCTTTATGAAGAATTTCAATTATTAGCCTGATTTCATGTTTATCTACTGAATCTGTGTAGCTTCCTGCTGTGACTGCTTGGTGGCCAGAGGAGGATTAGAGAAGTTTGCAATAAAAAAGCATAGCAGTGTCAGGACATAAAGAACTAGCTTTTGAAAATGCTTATTTACCAAGCACAGTGCTAAAACCAGAATGTCTACAGATTTTTATCTATATACAAGAGGCACTGGATATTTCAAGATCACTTTGCTGTGGGCCTTCAGCTTGGAGACTTCTCTGGTTTCCAGAAAACCTCTGATCGAGAGTTGCAGTCTCTTTAATCTACGGAAGCAGAAATTAGCCTTTCCAGCTACCAAATCTGTATTTATCTTTAATTGAGGAACTTTTATTGTTGTCATGCTAAAAAAAAAACAACAAAAAAACAAAACAAAACAAAACAAAAAAAAAAAAAAAAAAAAAAAAAAAAAAAAAAAAAAAAAAAAAAAAAAAAAAAAAAAAAAAAAAAAAAAAAAAAAAAAAACAAGAAAAGGCCCCAGCCCTTCAAAAAAACAAAGAACCTGTAGCCATTAAGCTGAAGGCAACTTCCTTATATTGTGAAGTTATTTTTCAGCAGTTGGTCTTGCTCTCCTGCTTTCCAACAACAAGCAGGTCCTGTCTCATCTCTGCTCCCTCCACAGCTCTGTGGCAGTGAAGGTAGAGCAACAAGTCAAACGCATCCTTCCCTGAGGGACGCTGCTGGAGGCAAACAGCCTCTTGGGCATCGGAAAGAGGTAGAAAGAACCAGCCGACCCACACAGCCAGGGCAGCAGGAGGCCACAACACCTGTGCTGCCCAGGCAGAGGACACGATGTGCCCGTGATGGAGAGAAATGGGTATCCAGAGGCAGCACCAGTTAGTGACATTTTAAGAAAACAGCTGCCCAATGGAGGTAGGAGAGCTGGAAAGGGCGGAGTGTAAGGAATGCACTGAAAGGTCACCAAGATCTCCCAGCCTTTTTGTAGAGGTTTTGCAAAAAGATCTCCCAGCCTTTCAGGTGGGTTTTCTTGCTTTCTCTAGTGGAGGCAGTCAGAGGCAAAACAGAAAGCAAAGCAAACACAGGTTGAACATTCACAGTCACTAGATACTGTTAACAATCATTAAGCAGTGTCGCCTGAGTCAGTAAAATAGCAGTTGTCTCGGCCCCAGATTAAAAGACTACCTAACAGCCCTTTGGAGTACACCCTTTTACAGAAGAGAGGTTTCATTATTTCTGTTTTCATTTTTGGGTCGGTTTTTCAAAGGTACAGACAGTATCAACTTAATGTGAAAGACATGAGTCTGACTTTTCAGAAAAAAAAAAAACAGCAGTTATAAAAATAACAACAGTTATTCTGCACTGGTTTTTAAGTGTAACAAAATTTTCATAATCATTCAGCAAACCTCCCATAGAAAGACTTCCCACTACCACTTTCCTCCTACTTCTGTAAAAGTATTGTGAAAAAAGCTGGTAAATGATAACTTTAAATTACATTTCAGTACAGTAAGTAGGCTGCTAACAACAAGGAACTTTACCTAAAGTATCTTTCTGAGTCTCAAAGAAAACAAAGCCTATCTTATCTCCACATCAGTTTACATGCTGTAATCCAGCATGCTTCCATGTTTCATTTTGCTTGAAGAAGTAAAAAAAAAGGTTTCACAGGAATTTCCCTTATTTTAAAATTACCTAATTAGTCCCCAAGTTTGCAGAGATTTCAAACAAAAAATCAAGTGCAGTGAGACATAGCCATTCTTCACTTTGTTTACCCATCTGTTTCTTTGCGTTTGGAGCAAGGAGGAAACATGGCAGAACTATTTAATGCAAATGGTACTGAGAATATGGAACAAGTTACCAGTGTTGGGAGCTAGTGAAGAGCATACATATGTTCAAATTACCGGAGATTTGGTCCTCTGGTAGGGAGGATTGAGGGATGAAAACACAAAACCATGGGATTCAGCTAAACTAAACAAAGGAATTGATACTGTATTTTGGACCGGATGCCTTTTTCCTGAAAAGATTCTGCTTCCAAATGATTCAGGTGCAAACTTGTTGTCTGCCGAGACTGAGAGCCAAGAGCCCTTGATATTGCTTCTGGGCGTGACACGTGACTGCAGGCAGGGGGGTTCTGGTTGTTTTTCTTCTTTCTGCAAGTCTTACTTTTTTTTATCTGTAAACTATGTACACTAGGGAAGGAGTCCTACAGGCTTCGGCTGCGGACTGGATTTTGGCCAGGTCTGAGTGGGTACAAAGGAACGGAGAGAAAGACGGGCCGGGGGTGGAGGTTGTTGGTGAGCTGCTTCATGTTCAATAGGCTGCTGGGTGCCAGGAGGCTCCCTGAAACTGGCTGTAGATTATACCACATGCAGAACAGAAAGCAGAAAAACACGTACTCCCTTACATGTTTTTATTCTGAGGCAAAATTCCTCTGACATCCACAGAGGCAACACAACTCTGAATCACCTGAGGACTGAGGTTTACCTACAAGGCATCATCTCAACCCAGATGATTGCGAGGGCTTTGATATGAGCTCAAACACAGAACTGAGCTAACATGTCTGCAGGACTTCTAAATTAGAGCTGGCTCACATCCAGGCAGTTCGAAGCATAAGCAAGGAAGCCTCAGGTCTGTCTGAAATGTCCTTATAGATGAATTCTCAGATAGGATGCTCTGAAGTGTTGCCTCTTGTGGTTACAGTTAGCATGTGGGTGGCTGAGTTCTCTGAATCACACATTGTAAAAACAGCAGTTTGACAGTTCCATTAACAATATAGATGGGTTTGGTTTCAGTATGAAAACCCTTGTTTTTGGAATTCCCCAGATCTGAGGAATGGGTTGAAGGAAAAAAAAAGAATCTGATTCAGAACTTGAAAGGAATTCATGTCTTTCCCACAACATTTACTACTGGGAAGCATTACTAACTTTTACTATAAGAGCTATTGGCCAATAACCCTCCTAGTGTTTCCCTGGTAGCCCAGCAAAGTGTAAGTACAGAGGCTGGAGAATGAGAGTGTTTTGCTTTCCAACATTAAAAAATAAAATAAAATCCCCACCTTGTGCAGGCAAATATACATGCACACAGAGTGCCTTCAAATCTGCAGAAAGAGTCAGAAACTCAAAATCATGGTAGAACTTACTAAAATTCATGAGGCCATGTGAACACAGGGTGCTCACACCACAACATAATGAAAGCCATCAGAGCTCCAACTTCATGTGGCTTTCATGGACCCACAGCGTCTGCTTGCTTTGTTTTGGAATTTTTCCTCTGCCCCATGCGAGTCCCTGCTTCAAGAAAAATATGCAAGGGAGTCACTCTGGGTTTACAGAGCAGGAACAGCAAGAACATCTGAGCTGAACAGTTCCAGGTGCTTGTTAAAACAGGTTTAGCCAAATGAGAGAGGAGAAAGGTCCGTGAGGGTTATCCTGCAGGGAACAGACAGTCTGATATGCCACTGCCTTGCATTTTGTGCAGTCATTCATTTCCATGTGTGCAAACTGGGAGCAAGACTCTGCTGCATCATAATTCCTTGGCTAGTTATAATGGGGATTACTCCATATCGCTGTAAATGGACATACAGATTAAAAGAAAAAAAAAAAAAACAAACAAACCCACAACAGAATATAAGGCCTCACTCAGCCTTTACTTCCAAGGAAAAGTACAGCTTCTACACAATGATATGCGTTAACGTTTTTGTCAGGGATATGCAGATTTTTCTCACCCACTAAATGTTTGCTCCTTGATACTTGAAATGCAACAGTAAATGAGACTGCTATATCCCTCTTTACTAGAAATTGATCTGAACTGGACCGATGAGTGGAGTGATGAGTTAAAGATTACACAAAAATGTAGACAGATGTTCTACGTAAGATACAAAAAGAAACCTGCAATGAGAATTTACCAAGAAGGGTTCTTCAGGAGATGCAAAGAGGAAAGGACAGGGTTTTTTTATGTCTCAGTGAAGTACGGGAGGGAGGTGCTATCTGATCCCTGTAAGTAGAAATGTGTACAAGCAGAAAAAACAGAGCTGGAGTGAGGTCATGTCTTTGTCAGCGCTACTCAGGAAGCCTGACTTCGTTCTGTGGGACCCCAACAGTGATGTTCGAGACGGCAACCCTGGGCCTGAATGACAAACACTCCAGCAGACAGGGGATAAGAAGAAGGAAGTGACTATACGACAGAGAACTATTATTCAGCCTTATTACAGTGTAGTTGCTCAGTGTGGTTCATGTGGATTTGCCTAGGCGTAGAAAATATGCAGCAAACGTTGACTGTACTGGAGACTGATCGACCTCAACATGTGATTGTAAAGAACCGCTTATTATCAAGCAAGACTTTTCTGCTGCATGCCGAAGAACACAATTCTTGGCACAACACAATTTAATATTTTTATCAGTGACCTGGAAATAGACATAAAATCATAATAAAAAATTGGGAGGCAGTGTAAGCTTTAAAATGGGCTGGGCACTGACGTGAAGAATTTAGTATCCTGAAGACTAAAATACTAAGCAGAGCAGTACATCTGGAAAAAAAGTCTGTAAGCCATGTCCTTAGAAGAAGAAGAACATTCTCTCCAGAAAAGCAGGGACTCTGCAAAAGCAAAGGGAGAAGCTGCTGCTGTTAATCCGCTAATGTGAGTTCCTGAGTTATGGCAAGTCAAGTTGTACATGTATTTTACACTGTCATGAGCAGCATTGCTTTGTCCAGCTGCAATATCCACAGCTTAGAGACAATTTTGACAAATTGAAGGAGGCTAAGGCAAGGACCCTGAGAATGACTGAAATATTGAAAAATAGGTCTTTGCATAGGCAAAATGACTTTATTGTGTTTTAGCTTCCCAAAGAAAATGTTAGAGTGACATGATTATTATGTATAATTTTACTAACTAGGAAAAAGAAGTAGCAGATTCCTCAGACTAGCTGGCAAAAGTTTAACAAGGTGTGATATCTGGGCACTGTGGCTAAATGAATTCAGATTAGAAGTCAGATGCAACTTTTTAACTGTTAAGGTTAATAAGCATAGAATCATGGAATGGTTTAGGTTGGAAGGGGCATCGAAGACCGTCTACTTCCACCCCCCCTGCCATGGGCAGAGACACCTCCCACTAGACCAGGTTGCTCAAAGCCCCATCCAGCCTGACCTTGAACACTTCCAGGGATGGGACCTCCACAGCTTCCCTGGGCAACTTGTTCCAATGGCTCACCACCCTCACAGTGAAAAATTTCTTCCTAATATCTAACCTAAATCTACCTTCTTCCAGTTTGAAGCCATTACCCCTCGTGCTATCACTACATGCCCTTGTAAAAAGTCCCACTCCAACTTTCTCCAGCTTTTCTCCAGCATTTGAACACCTTAGCAAAGGCTGTCATTTCTTCCCTGGAAATATCAAAATCTTGGTTTTAATGAGTCAAGGAGGTCCAAGATGAGTATTTGGGGTTCGAACACATGGCCCTTCTCAAGCCCTAATGTACATTGACTCCAAACTTTATGTGCACACTCCTGCACATCCTCCTGGAGGCTCAGGTTTGAGAGCCTTCCAGCTGCAGCAGGGGAAGAGGCTCAAGCACAAACTACCCGTTGATGCCCTTTGCTTTCCCCCTGCCTTGCGCATAAGTCAGTGACCAAAGAAGAAGTTGGCAAGGCTGACAACTGACTGTTTTAAATCTACCAAACACATCCTTCCTCACACAAGGGCAGCTGGAACCTTGTGGTAGACCAGGTGATTGCACTGGTCAGTTTTCCAGGATGAAAAGGGTGGGGTTTTGTTGGGAAGGGTCATGGGTGGGACATTGTTTTGTTATGTTTTCTTTTAAAACATGTCACCATATGGTTTCCGTGTTTTGATGTAGTGAACTCCTGCTCTGCGCAAAGGAGAACAGTTTTTCTACACAGGGGATGGGTGAGTTTTTATGACCCATGGAAAGTCATGCTGTTCGTTGGCAAGGGCTTGAGTACACACATTTTTCAGTTCATATTGGAGAATATAAAACCCAGTAAACATCAGGGAGGAAAGAAGGTTGCCTGGTGTGGTTATGGTCTGGACCATGACATGCACATTTCAAAATGTCCTCTTGGGAGAAAAAAAATCTGAAAATATTATAGACAAGGGAGCAGAGAAGAAGGAGGGTTCTGAGAGGGGGTCAGTAATTTGGGAAACAGCCTTCAGGCTATGATGAAATCTCTGTAACTCAGGCTACATAGGAGAGCAAAAGTTTGGGTTGATTTAGAGGCTTCTTACCCTGTTCTCCTAGCACCTCGAAAGGCAGCTGCCTCTATGGGTGCATGTGTTTTGTATACCACTTTGTAAATCTATCCCAGGTCACAAGAGATAGGAATGACATTTTGTAACATGATGTATAATGGAGGTAGTAGTGTTGTCTAGTGGACCTGCTCTGGCTTTTCTCCTGCCCAAGATCATGATAGATGGATTCTGAAAGGACCAGTTGTTCAGATCAACTTAAGATCAAGCTGTTCTCTGCTCTGTCCATATGTTATATCTGCTAGGCACTTCATTTGTTCTTTTTCTTTGCAAATTTCTTTGCAACATGGCTGCTGAAGATTTTCAAGAGTCATATTTGATGATATTCTGGGTGTCCAGTAAAGAGGGAAATAATTTCCTGTGGTACATTGCAGTATCATGTAATAGAGCTCCAGGGAGATTTACCCATTCCTTTTAAACACACCCCCTCCCGGAACAATGGTGAAAATGGAGTCATGATACTTAGAGATTTCTACCATTTAACTTCCTGAAATGGAAACCGTAATGAAATACCATGCACGCTACAGTACTGTATGGTCAGGAAAACTAGACAAAGTCTTCCATTGTACCAGTCTAGTTGTTACGGGAGAGGATCTGCCCACTTTGGTGTAACAGGATGTACTGCATATTTTGTAGTTTTGCCCAGTGCTCCAATCCCTGTGGGCTAAACCTTTTCAACAACAGCAATAAAAGAAGAAAAAGACTGAGGCCCTTCTCTTATACCACTTTTATTTTAGGGGGATATTAAATACAAAGAGTTTCACTCTCTGTGGAAGTTGTCCAACTGACTCCAGGATACTGTGTAATCATTAGGAACTGGAAAAACTCAAACTGCCTGTCTGTAGTGGCTTGGATAAGACCTGCTGGGTGCATTCCAGAAATGAATATTGCAGCTGTGATGAGACTTATGTTTGGTCTCTTCTTTCAGGGTGAATTGTGCCCTTATGCCCAAGGCCAGCATAAGCCTTATGCACCATTTGAGACCCATTTAAGCCCTTAAATTAAGACTAACGTAGCATTCAAATGTCACATGGACCTCCTGGCCCTTTTGACAGAAGTGCCTGCACTACAAGATACTTGCTAATCATTAAAATGTATGCTTTCCACTGTTAAAGACAGTAAAATATATTCAGAAAACTACCTCCCTGTCTTACATATGTGTTCTCTTATCATTTCTTGATACAGCATCCTAGCCTGCAAAAGTGTCTAAAACATTTGCATCTTAAAAGGTATATTGTGTAGCCTTCAGCTGACACTGCAGCCTGTTTGTGTCCTTCTGATGTTCCTCAACAGTAGTAGCAGGACTGTCCACTCTAGGAAGTAGTGCAGCTGGATAGGAGGAGATCTGGACAGCAAAACAGTTGGTGCTTAGGATGTGATATCCACTCAGTATGTCTTTTGATGGATTTATTTGGTCTAGCTCTAGTCTAGTCCTGTGCCTTGTATGCCCATGGGAGCAGATCTTCTGTTTTAGTTTCATCCCAAAGGAATCCTGTTTGTGTGCTCCATGACCTCTACCTGGTGCAAACCAAAGCACAGCAAGAGGAGATGATAGGGAGAGTCACTCCAAAAGTACATCCATGATCCTACAGTAGATGCACCCTGTGCACACCTACATGCCTTCTTAGACAACACGTTGAAGAAGTGCTCACAAAATACTCCTACTTGCATATTAATGTTACAGAAGTACCTGTGAGGACAGCAAATTGCAGGGACTCCATGGTTCCCTTTCATGTCAAAGATTTCTCTTTTGAGTGAGGACAAGCCAGACGAAACTTTGCGCCAAGCAGTGGTGCCACCTGACAATGTCCACCCCCCAAGCTCCTGCCTCAGAGGACCTGCAAAGTTCTCTCTCACCAAGTTTCAGGGCAACCAGGATTCAGATGGAAAAATCTGTGCACACGGCAACCCGAACTTGATACCTTAAGTGGTGCAGCGTGTGTATTAATGCCAGGTGAGATCTGGCAAGTGAATGTTTGTTTTAAATTTTTCTTTAATCGCTCTTACAGTTTTAACTTTGAAGTCTAGGGAAGTACATTTTCTGGTTTATGCCTCAGATGACAGGGAAAAAGATATTCCGCCTACAGTACTGGAATATCATTTATAGATGTGTAAATTCATAAAGCTATGCCTCTAACAGTTTGCCCACATGCAACTATCCCAATTTGCATCAACTGAAAACTTGACTGAAAAAAAAATAAAAGAAGAACATTTGAGGCATTTTTTATTATAATTGCCCCAGTATTTGGGATCTAGCTATTTCAGAATATATGCAAGAACATATCCAGCCTATGTGCAAAAAAGAACAAACGAGATTTGGGTAGAAGTGAGGGGAGGCTATTTGCCTGCTAAATTATTATTGAATTAGGGTTTTTTTAGACGTGGCTCATTAAAAATTTGAAGGCGCATAGCTGGCTGAAAGGGTAGATTCACGAATGGAGCTGGCAGCAGAGGGAGAAGTTGAACATACAAATCTTTGGAAAAATATTTAAAGAAAAAATGATAAAAAGCAGTAAGGCTTGGAGGGGTACAAGAATACTTGGATTTATTCAAGTTCTGTTTTTCTACTACAGATGTTCTGCTAACTAGAGCAGAGATGTTCAGAGACCACATATTGGCTGTAAAATTCTAGGACTGAGATTAATTAAATGTCTGCTGCTCCTCATACAAACTAGACTCCAGAGTTTTTCAGGCCTTCTAGTCTTCTGAAAGAACAGCTGTAGAATACATCATGTGCATATCTTGCACTCTTAAAATGTATTTTTATAACAAGTGTCATTTTTTTATAAGGAAAGTTTAACATCTTACCCTTCCTCTGATTATCTTGCTGCTGTTCAGAAAAAAAAAGGATAAGGGTCTGTTACTTACTATACTAACATCTGATACTTCCTACAGAGCACTCCCTCCACCCAACACATGTTTTTAAACAAAATTTGTAGTGGGTTCAATGGCCACAGTTATTCACTTATGTTATGGTTTATGTGAGTTCATTTCTTGCGTCAGTTGTAGGAAGGTGAGGACCCCATTCCGGTCTATTCTCTAGGTCAATACCCAGGAAATATGATTTGCCATTTGCGCCTCCCTTTCCTCCTGACTGGACAATGTCATTGCTTCTTTTGATCAGTAAACTCACCCTTCCTCTGGATCCTGCTATGCAGGCAAGAGGTATACTTTTATTATGCGATATATTTTTATGTATGATTAATCTTGCAGAAATCTCTTTTCCTCCTCCATAAGTGGATACCCTAACCATTTGATTTCTAGCCAGGCCTCAGGCAGTTTCCTATTTTAATTTGATACGGTACCCACAAATTCACAATATTCTTGTGCTGTCACACTAAAACAATGCAGCTATTTACACACTGCCCAGCCCAGCTTTAACACTATACCCCTTATGGCTGCCTCCCTAGTCCTTATAGAAAAATGAAGCTGATGTCAAATGTAAAATTTTCAGCCTGCTGGAACTGTTATATACTTGATACATTACTTACACATGCCACTTATAAAAACATAAACCCCAAGCCAAAGGCGTCTCCTTCGCTCCCACATGGCCGTAGTTGAAGAAGATGTCATTGACCATAAGGAGGCAAGTGAAACATTTTGCCTTAAAGCTAGAGGGCTTAACACCAAGAAGACATTTCTTACCAAATATAACTGCTTTAAGTTCATGATTTTGTTGTAACTGAAGACATTTTTATTCTAACACTGGCCAATTGCAGCAACTACAGCTGGTTGTCATATGCAGTGGTGGCTTGTGAGGGGCACAAAGGTACAACCTGACGAATGCCACCCAGGAACTCACGCACTGAGGAACACCAGCCTGTGTCTTCATTGTGAAACTACTTTTTAATCGTTTGGGTTCCCTCAGGCAGACATTACTTGACCTTTAAAGAAATAATTTAGGGCCTATGAAAACCTTGCACTGAACTCCTGATAAACGTCAGCCGTGTGCAGAGGAAATCTCAGCCGTGGAAACAAGAGAACGTGTAGGCCACAGCAAGCTTCCCGCTACTGCCTTTGCCACATGCAATACGAGAAGGATGAAGAAGTTAGCTCAGCCTCCAGAAGCACTCAGTTCCCCACGCATCTGGTAAGACTGGCAGGAAGGATACACCAGTAATAGTGATGTTGGATTCTTTATCACCCACAAACCTATTTCAGTATGAACAAGCATGTTAGAGTCAGTCAAAACAACTGCCAGGAGGTCTCCATCTGAATGGCTTTTCATAGCGTTCAAGCTGCATAAAGACACTGAGTCCAAATAAGGGACAATGTTGACTATGCTGCTGTCCTAGGGTGGGGGTCAAAGGCTGTATAACTTCTTCCAAATGCCAATATACCTAGTCCTTTCCAGAACACTAACCAAAAATATTCATCTTCAAGAGTTCTTTTCAAAATTACTTATAATGTGTATTTTATTTAATAACGAGTACTTTAGAAATAAATGTCTTCAGTGGTTTTAATGCATCACTGTAGGAAAGCTTTAAAATGAATAGACTTGAACATCATAATCATGATGTTTGGATTGTTAAAACTGCTGACAGGACCAATAAACCATGGTGGATTTGAGAGGCAGCAAAGTATCACTGATAGATTTCTGGGGGATAAAGGTGCGACCAGCCTCCTGTTGCAGGCAAGCTGGATCTTGCTGATATGCATATTAAAAATGTCCCATGAATTAACAGAGGCTTTCAGTTCTCAGGATGAATAAAGCTGTCCCACGTTAGGAAGCATGTTGCTACAGGTAGATTATTGGATAGGAGCTTACCCAAACCTGGGTCCAGTTCCCAGCTATAGGTGTGTGTTGACCACAAGTTTATCAAATGTTCTTTGTTTGATATCACTTCAGAACATGTTGAGCAGGCAATTTGATCAGATCTTCCTACAATTCTATAGCAAAACCTAGTACCTCCCATAGTAATTGCTGTCTCCCCTGTGCAATTACATAGAAATGTCAGACACTCCTAACACCAGAACAATAAAAGCTGAACAGAATTTCTCTATTTTTTTTAATTCCCAAGGAGAAAGACATAAGTCAGTGGTGAAAAACAGGCGGTGTTGGGTAGGACATCTCTGCTAGACCTTGGCTAGGGGCTGTAGGCAGACACAGGACTAATTTGTTAACACCTTGGATTCACGGTTTTCTACCTCTAGTAAAGTGACTGAGAATTGAAAAAGAGGTGATGCAGAATGGGAGCCATCTATAAGACAATTTGAAGGACACGTGGATAAAATTATTAGCAACTTTCTCAGTATATCCATGCCTCTCAAGGTATTCCTTCATGTGAGTGGTTGTAATTCTTAGAGCAGCATTTCTCATGTGGCTAAAATACTGTATTATCAGGAAGCCCCAGCTACCGTGGCTGCTACTCAAAAGATCCTGAAGGGTTTCATGGACAAACCCAAGGGATGAAATACAACCTTAATGAAAGCAACTTGCAGCTCCCAGAGATTCAAGATGACTGCTTCTTTTTACATCAGAATTGAATTTGGCCCAAAGTGTACAAAACTTGCATTGTGCCTTAAAGCTACTTGAGGATCTGTGGCTCTGTATCAGTCAGTTGGGAAAGGTCAGCTTTGAGATTTCCAGGTCAGAACTGTTTGACAAGGATTTAGTGTCATCCACAATGTGGGACATGCTAACAGGCTTTCTTGTTTAAAGGCAATGCTGTAACTGTAAAAAGAGGCTAAGAGGGCAACACTGGGAGGAAAAAGAAGACGATTCGTTTAAGTGATTTATCCTTACACTTCAAGACTCTTAGACCAGAAGAAGGTTCCCCCTGTGGCATGAGGCATGACTGACCTATCTTTCCATTATTGCACTGCTGAGTTAGAACAGTTTTGAAATGTAAATAGGAAAGACTTCATAATCTATGGGGTAATCTGCACGGGCTCATTTGTACCTTCCCGGAAAGCCTGGTTCCTTGCACAGTGAAACAGGGCATTGTGGAAGCTTAGCCAACTTTTCCTGTCATTTGGGAAATCAAAGAAAACACAAGAGACGAGCAGCGAGATGCACCATTTAATTACCGCTAACCCTTCTAAGCATTCCTGTTTTTCCTAGGCTGGACAGTTGGAATTAGGCTGTAGCATGGGAGAACATTACACTGGCCTCGTGTGTACCATATGCCTTTTCATTGACAAACTAACACTTCTTTAATGACAGTTTCTGAGGTTGTTATCCAAACTACATTCCTTATCCCAGATCTCATCTGTAGCACCTCTCCCAGAGGTATCCGGGAGTTTGGACCCAAGCATGTATGTGAATCCAGGGCTTGATCAGGTCCCAGTGAGATCAATAAAACTATTGTTGGTGCTGAACAGATATCTACTAAAGTAAAAGTCATCCAAGAAAATGTGGGAGGCAAATTACAGGTTCTTTTTTTAATCAAAATATGCCTCCTTCTTCTCTCTCCCTCCCTTTAATTTTTTTTTTGGCTGTCTTAACTTTATAACTAGTTTAAAGTAACTGAGAAAATATTTAAATTTTAAAATGTTGAATAGTCCTGGACCAATGCCCAAAAAATGTCATGTGACCTTCCTGATATATAACTCTTAATTTTGGAACTTACTGACTCCAGTCAAGAATTTCTGGTGATGATAAAATACTGAAATGTAGAAAAAGAAATACCAGGAGGTCGAAAAATGAACTTGCGTTCACAGGTAGGTATCACCATTTCCGGAAAAATGGAAAAAGAAGAAAGCACACCTGCAAAACTTCAGTGCATTAAATATTTCATAAGCATAACCTCGGGGTTATGTTAATGTAATCATTTACATGGGAATATGAATTTTTGAAACATTTGTGGCATTAGTTAACCTGTTCTTTACAGAAGTGCTAGGCTCTTGAATCAGCCTCTGGAAGCTACGGAGGCAGGTGCCGCTCTGCCATTCTCTGCGCATCCCACAGTCCTGATCCCGCAAAGTATTACAGATGTGCACATCACTCCCTTACAGACAGAGCGATTGGGCCGAGGTGCTCTTCGGAAGCTAGGATGAGTTTGGAAAGCTGCGTCCCCTTTGGAGTCCTGCAGCTAGAGAGCACCTGTTCCTGGCACCCGTCTGGGGACGCGGAGAGGGAACAGGAGATAGTAAGCACTTTAGTTTCTCCTACGTCTGCGCTTGACTGGTGCAAGACAAGGCACCCGGCGATGCTGGGTCACGTACCCCTGCGGGAGGGAAACCAGCACAGTCAGACTCCTCCGGGGTCCCGCTCCTCTCCCCTTCCCGGAGCCCAGGGTGTCTTCCAGCCCTTCCTCTCGGCAGAGAGCGAGCTCTTTGCCAGTCTCCTCTCACTCTCCGGGAAGCGTTAAAGGTGGAAAGGGCAGATGAAGAAGTAAATGCAGCCCTCTGCGGTGTCCCTGTCGGAGCGCGATGCCGAGGAAGGAAAGACGAGAGGGGATAGGGTGAGTGGATGTCCGTGTGTCAGTCAGCGGGGGGATGATCTAAGTATCTGAAGTCATTCAAAAGGTCAAAG
>VZSZ01002945.1:263981-294627 GCA_013398815.1 Ibidorhyncha struthersii | reverse complement strand
GGGAGGACGCAGGCTTGCCTTGCAGCCAGTCGGGGGGGGCGGGAAACGGAGCTGCCGCCGTGGTGGCGGCGAGGAGCCGGGGGATTTCGGTAGGTCTGTATCCAGCGCCAGGGTGTGGGGGGGCCACAAAGCTGTCCCCGGCTTCGAGCTGTCCGTCCCCCGGTCCCTTTCGCAGCCGTCCCGGCGTTAAGAAAGTTCTTTGTGTTGTCCCTGCGGTGGGTGGGATGGGGAGCGCCGCAAAACCCGGCTGGGGGGCGGGCAGGGTAGGAAAAAGTGCTTTTCCCTCCGGTATTTTACAGTGTGGTGCAGTAACAGTCCCTTGGGCCCTGGCAAAAGAAATAACTGTGTGTTGGCCGTGTCTCTCTAGGCAGTGTTTAATCAGTTGGTGGCTGTCATCTGTTTTCTGTTTAAAAATATGAATTTGAGCTTTTTTTTGGTTGCTGTTGAGTTCTTTTCAACTCTGCAGGTATGGTTTTGCTGAGTTTTCTTTGTCCTGTTGACTTATATGAGGAGAGCTAGAATGTATGGTTAGGCACTTGAGAGCATATCATTCTGTTGTTGCTTATTTTAACTAGCTCATAGATTTTCAGTTTCCAGTTGCCAAAGGGTGTTGTTACGTGCTGCATGAACAGTTCAGTGTTTGGGCTGTCCGTATGAAATACACAGCTCAAGAAATGAAATCTTTATCTATTTAATTTTTGGGACAGTAGCGTTCAGAAAGGCTTTCAAAGATAATTTGGATTGAAGGCCACTTCAAAGAAACTACCAAAACAGAGTAAAATATCTCTGATTTTTGTTTCCACTGCTACCAAAATGATGACTTGGCATTTGAGGCTTTTCATGGCAGTTTGTCTTTTTTCTCCTTCCTATGTCTGCAAAAGTTCTTTGAACTTGTTTGTGGTATAGTGTAAGTACTTAGTCCTTGCTCCCTGAGATGCGTGGTTTAAATAAGCATATCTTAAATGCTTTTTGTGTTGACTACCCAAATGGTCTGAGTTTGCTTGACCCCGATAGTGGATGCAGTTTTCAGAGTGTGAGAGGAGGGAAAAGGGCAGAGTTGCACAGTGTTTTACTCAAGTTTTATTTTCAAGGTTCCTCTCTTCTTTAATTGGCTCCTCATTTTTAAAATAAGTACTATACCTAGACTAAGTTTTAAATATTCTTTTAGTTCTAGGAAGGGGGTGGTTCTTACTAACACATCCATCAATGACCTGACCTAGCCCATAGTCACTGACAAGGAAAAAATTACATTTGTACTAAGATGTCTGAAATAGCATCTCTACAGCTGCCCAAGATGTTTTATTGCACACATGTGACTGTTTAATTTTTCAAACCAGTAAACAGTGTATACATTCATTTCCTAGTAGTTTTGTAGTAACCACAGTCATGTAGGGTTACTTTTCTGTAATTATTTGAGGGCTTTTTTCATAGAACACAAAGATTCTGTAGCATTTCTTAGATCTCCTTCTTGTCCCTACTTTATCTTTAAATACAGAATTGCAAGTTGTGTTTTAAAGATTATTATTGGGGGTACTACTTTTCATGTGTAGCAGTTTTTATCTCTCATAAATAAAACTCACTGGGCCCCAAGAACAACTAATAACATTGTAAGTTGAACTCCCTTGCGTTTGTTTGCTTGTTTGTTGGGGGGGGGGGGGGGTNGGGGCTGTCAGTGAAGAACAAATGTTTCTATAGCTATTTGACCATGTGCATAAGCACTTGGTTGATAGTCTAAGTGATACTTTATGAATGTCTTTGGTATTTCGTTTATTCCTTCAGGAAAGAAAAACTAAACCTGTAGGTTAGGAAGGAGTTTTCTTTTTTAACACTCGCAAACGATTTTTTTAATTATAAAAATAAAAACCACTGCTCACCTAACATTTATGCCCATCTTAAATATCTCAGGAATAATAATTGTTTCTATTTGCAGCACTTACAGGTCTGTTACGTTGTTTTCAGTCATGATAGGTCAGTCATGAACCTCTTAAGAATTCAAAATATTTTCTGAGGCTTAATATAGAAAACAGACACCATTTGCATTTTTATTTCTCACATTTCATAACTTGTAGGCATTTATAGAAATGTGAAGAGTAATGTTCAATATCTTCTGCCAAAAAGTTTTCCTTACTGCTATAACAATTTGAAGATAACTTGAGAAAGTGGGGCCTTTTTGTAGGATTTGTCACACCTCTCAATTCAAATGTGAAGTAGAAAACTCACAGCGTGTAATTTTTCAGCTGGTCCTAAAATGAGCTGTGGGCTTCTAAATTATTTTTTTTTATAGAACACGTGAAAGCTCTGTTTTCTGAGAGTACTGTCGGATCTCCTTCCATCACAAGCTGTATCAAAGTCCTTTTTCTACTTTAAAGTGGAAACTAAGCTATGGGAAACTTAATGCGTTGCTAATGTTATCGGCTGTCACTGATACCTGGAAGAAAAGTTCCAAATTTGTCTGTTCTTCATATTAATGGTTTTAGAGAAAACTTCGTGAGCAGTCACTGAATACCCACAAGTTGTTACATTGTTAGCCTTGCCATGGTGTATTCTAAGTGTCATGGAACTTGGATGGGGTGCAGAAGTAAGACTTCAGCTGTGAATCGGGAGCTGGATTCACTTCTCTGATTATTCCTCTACTAGAGAACTGAACTGAAAGGAAGTGTGTGTGCTAGTGGAGTCTACAGAGTGGATTTTTCTTGGTATTATTTCATATAGCACTAGTAGCACTAGGCAGAGATGCTACTGGAATTTCTATGGGCTGTTCACCACATCAGTTACTTTATTGCTTATCATACTTTCTTCATTTAAATATAGAATCTGCGATTTCTTGCATGGTTGTCTGTGTGAGTGTGAAAACATATTTACTATCTTTCCTCCAAGTAGTATGTAGGGGAGTTTGGTGGACCTAAAAGTAGCGAGTGTAAATGTCCCTTTCTTCCTTACCGGTCTAGGATATGGTAAAAACCTGTTTACCTTCACAAGCAGGTTCAAGCCAAAGAGTTTAATTCTAAAACTCATACCTTGCTGATATGTGCTGCTTTTATTCTTTAGATAATTTTACAAGATCTCTGGATTTCATATAGTTTCTTATACTTTGTATTGTCAGCAGCATTAAAAAGTGTAATATATTCAAATTTATATCGGGAGATATAGATAAATGGTTTAGGAATTTTTTTTGATATGTGCTTATTAATTGGTATTTAAGTGCTTCAAAGTTGCAGAAGGGGACAAACACTATTGCCTGTATGCAAAAAGCCACAACTTTTGCTGCCCTGTCACATTAACCAAGACAACAGCCTATAAGAGTATAGTTAAGTGCTTCTTTGTTGGGTTTTGTAATTTTTAAGAAGTTTGAATAATATATCCTCCTGACTGTAACAAAACAATTGAAATACAATGCAATAGCATGTTAAAAACCATGTGTTTTCTTTAGGTGTGGTTCTGTGTATTTTGATTTCAACATAGTATTTTCTATTCTACTTTATATGTTATATCATGTATAAATTGAGCTAGAAAGGGGAAAACTGGGTGCACCAATAGGCTGGCGATGTGTGGCAGGTTATTAGCGTCAGCTGAGGAAGGTTCGTGTTTCCAGAAAGGTAAGGTTTCTCTTCCTAATGTGTTGAATATATTTCTTTCCTTAGCTATGTAGTATTCAAACATTGTACACTGAAGATGTTTGCTTGTATGTTTTTTTTTAAAGTCATCTTTAACTGTAAGGAAGGAGGTAATGTTACTGCAACCTACTTTACTTAAAGACATGAAAGTAACCATCAAGTCTTATTTTTTAGTGTGTTGTTTCAAGTTTGTAGGTGTTTGTATTCCCGTATTTTACATGCAGTTCAAGAGATTTGGGTCTCTCTGGATGTTCTCCTTGTTACATCAACTGTTTATTGTGAAGGTTTCTTCCAACCCAGACAATTCTATGATTCTGTTCTCAGTGTGTGTATTACTCAAGCTTCAGTGTTAGCAACTTGTGAAAGGTATTAATGCCTTCTGACTATTGTAATATTAAACATCAAGGCAGTATTTGTCATGTACATGTAGAGAATTAATGGACCATTAGGACTTTATGTCCCATTTGAATCTAGCCATCAGGTAGTCCAGAATTACACTGATGATTTTTATGAAGAGGCTGTTTCATAGCTGAAGTTTATGATGCAACATTCTCACTCACAGCTATCTTGATGAAGTCATAGTGGTATTGGAAAACCACCTAATATCTCTTTTAGCAGTTAGTTTAATTTACCTTACCTTAATTGAATAGATTTCGAAGGAATGGCTTTTCCTGGCTTTTTTTTTGTCAGACGAATTCTTCAGATTGCTTTTCAGAGTTCTTGCATTTCCAAAGTACATATTAATATTATGCAGAAGAGGCTGAGATTTTGTTTCTCTAGAGTGTTAAGTGTACTCCTTACTGTATCTGATCTTGCAGTAGAAATAATGTTAGCATGACTTCACTGCATTTAATTTTATGTCAGTGCTATCATACAGGTGCTTAGTATGCTGTTATAACATGTTGTTAACTAATACTGTTTTACAACATACAAAGGAACAAGTATTAGTAGTAAGTTCACAGCAGTACGGACGCTTTATGTGGGAATTCCTATTGGTAGTTACATTTTCCATCTGATTTTAGTAGTATCTGCAAAGGTTAATATTTCCATTTTAAAACTACTAGTGATTTACAATTTAGTCCTGGTGAATGATTAACAAAAACTTAGTTAAGGTCTCAGAAAGAAGGTGTGGATAAATGTTTAACTGCTAAGTTTTCAAAACAGAGAACTGAAAAGCCAATGAGATGGGAAATTTGTCCTGTAATGGGTCTTACAGGATTCTGCAGTTTTTAACTTCTTGACTGAAATGCTTCATAACAATACAGGCTGCAAATGTATCTTCTATTAATGACTTCTATTAATTCATTTGTATTTAGTAAGAAAGTAATGAGTACATTAAAGCTTTTAATGGATGTTTCTATATTCAGGTGATGTGATGTATAAGAAACTGAATCTGGATCTTGTGTAGCATTTAAGGCCTGACAAAGTGCAGAACTGTTTCATAGTTGTTGAATAACAAACGAAAATCTGTTGATAATCATTCTGTGGTGTTGAGATAAAACAAATAGTGTCCGTTTTAATTTTGTTGAAGCTAGATGAAAGTCCAGTTGTCGAACACAGAAATTGCTTTTCAAAAGTTTTAAAGGGATGTCCAGTACTCAGAAGAATTTGGCTTATGCATAGGCTAAGAAATGCTGGTTCACGTTTATGTTTGCTGAAGTCTGTTAGCAGCTCAGACTGACTTTAGTTTACTGTATTATGCCATTCTGTAATAGATCAGAGTAAAATGAATAAAATGTGATTTAGCTGTTGAAACAATATACAAAAGTTCAGCTGCATTTGTGGTTGCATTTGAATACTTTGTCTTGACAGGCTTACTTATAAAGATAGTGGATGTCCCTGTGCTGATGAGTTCTGTTGCTGTGACAAGCCTTTAACTAATCACTTTGTTTACAATTTGATTACAAAGTAGTCACTTTTTTTTAAGAATTCAGTTTTGCGTGCATGACTCTCATCCATCTCTGTGACCTGATTTTACTTTTTGTGGGTGTAAAATACAGAGTTATCTAGTGGAGTATCTAGAAGTAGTTTGAAAACTGTTACTGGATTTCTGAGTACGTCTAGGACTCTATCTGAACTTGATAGGTATTTCAAAACTTGGAATTATTTCTACAGTTTTATAAATAAAAAGATCAGGAAGTATGGGTGATGTTAAAATAACACTGCCAAAATTTGGGGAATTTTTACAGAAGTGGTAGCTGTTGACATAGATCTCTGCGGAGCGTTCCTATGGCATAGTGCTGCATAAATTGCATTGCCTATTGATGAGTGGGCTGGTTTTCCAAATGTTCAGGAAAACAGAAAAATTGAATTGGTCGCTTGCGAGGCAGCACAATTCCTGTCTGATAGCTACTACTGAACTAATAGGAGTTAGATGTGGGTTCGTACCCAAATTCAGAAGTAGTCTTGATTAGATGCTCAGTGGGAAGGGAAACTTAACACATCTCTGCCTAGTTAGTTGCTTATTCTACCCCATGATCTTGAGCCATCTTCCTCCTGCTTTTGACGTTTCTCTGCCAAAGAAATGATTAGCACTAGATATCATTGTCCAGTATTCTGTCTGAATCAAGCTTCATGTTCTCAGTTGTGTCGCCAACTTTATAGTTTAGAAACCCCATGAATGCTGCATTAAAACTATATCATGAAATAATTTGTAAAGACTGTCTTTAAGATACCTGGGATATTTAAAGGGAGATATTTCTTAGTCATTGAAGATTTTAAAATTGTAATAACATTTGAAAAGATGAAAATTTCTGGTTTAAAATGTTGGTTTTTTTGTTTCCTTGTGTAGCTATGTAGGAAACCTCTCCAGAGATGTGACTGAAGTTCTTATACTTCAGTTATTCAGCCAGATTGGACCATGCAAAAGCTGTAAAATGATAACAGAGGTAAGGCCTTCTACATCCAGGGGCGTAGCAAATATAATGTTAACTTAGGATAAAGTTGAGCAAAATAAATGGAGTTGGGGGCTTCTTCTGATATTACTGGTAGTGGGTTTTTTTTAGGCTGATTGTGTTTGGCTTTGGGGATCACTTTTTGTGGAAGAGACCTGTTGTTGTGTACAGTCCTGTGCTTTGGCCTTTTCAGCAGCTGATGATGAGATTCCACTTTTCTTACAAGATTGTTACCCTCGCTTCTTAGAACCACGTTGTTCTGATGAACCTTATTGTTTCAAGTGTTATTTGTGGCTATTTTGTGCAGTTTTCACTTTATTTGAACATAAGCCTCAGTAATTCATTTCCTTCTCAACTAAATCCTTCTTCACTGGATGAAATGTAAAAAATCCTTCAAATTCAGTTTTGCTCTTCCCGAGCCACTTCTGTGCCAGTGCGAATAGCTCTTGTCTGCACCTGTCTGTTCTTAAATTATTTTTTTTTCTTGAAACAAAGTGACAAAATTTCCATAGTATTCCAGATAAGGTCTTTTGTACAAAGTGCTGGTAAGTATTAATACTTTCTTCTCTCCACTGTAAATACTCCAGTATGTTTAGGGTTGGTAGCCATTTCTGTGATCTTGTTGATGCATCTTAGGCAACTTCTCACTCCCTGATATTTTTCCTTCCTTCTGCATTTATAACTGATAAACTTCGAGCAGGCAGGGACTACTCAAAACTTCTGCTAGGTTTAAACTTTGCTTCTTCAACTCTGGTTTTCTGTATGCTCTTCCTACTTTTTACTACTACTTATGCTTTGCACTAACTTGTAATTACAGATTTCCTGAGTACAGTCACATTATTTTTTTTGTCAAGGTTATTAATAAAAGTATTAGAGGGCAAGTCTTGCGAGCAGACTTTAGGAACACTACTAGCAACTTCTTTGTGGTCTCTTTCTTTCAGTGTGACACAGTGCTTTTTTGGGTTTCAGCTGCTTGTTCTTCACCTGATGCTTGTTTAATCACTCTCATCTTTGTCTTAACTAATGATTTCCCATGTGGCACTTTATTAAAACTTTTTAGTGAAGATAAGAGCTCTGCCGTGTTTTCTATAAGTTCATTGGAGGAAGATAACTAAACAGAAGGATGACAGAGCACAGTTGTTAGTTTTTCTCTGAAGAAACAGTTTTGATTGTCATATGCTCTTCAGAAATAAGGTACTGCTGCTCCAACCTTCAGCTGATTGAGAGATGTTAGCATCAGTTTGATTTCTTAAGAACCAGATGAGAAATTCCAGCACTCATTTTACCTTGATTTAGGCTTTGCATTTTTAAGATTTTTACATAAGCATAGAAATAACAAGTGAGACGTCTTTATGAAATAAGTAGATAAACAAAAAGCTACTTGCAGCTATATTCAGTCATTGGGAGGTGAACGCACTGGGCTGACCTTAGCACCTGTCACCAAGCAGTCAGCAAGTGCAGGTTGGATTCTAGATTGTAGCTGGCCTGCAGCTTCAGCGCTTTTAACTGTCAAAGTACCTGTCCATCCTTCTAATTGGTGTGTTGTAAACTTTTCATGGGTACTGAGTTACGTTTAAGTGGTTCTTACCTGTCCATTGAGAGGCTCTNCCCCCCAATCTAAAAGTGCACTTCAGTTGAAGCATAAGTGCACTAAATCTGCTAAAGCCTTAAATGGGTTTTCCAAATCTTGTTTTCGTTGCAGCAGGAAAGTAGTGTGGGGAAAGGGTTGAATTAAAACTTACTGTTTTGGGGCATCTGGGGTGAATGTGCTTTTAGAGCACTTCATGGCTGTTGTGACTTAAACTCTTTTTATGATCTCAGGTATATCTTCTCTCGTCTATTCATTTTGCATCTGTTAGTGACAGCTAGTACTGACAGTGTTTAGAAGGATGACTTCAGACTACTTGATCATTTTAGGTATCTGAAGGCCTTGTGATCAGTTCAGCTATTAGATCTTAATAGCTTCCCTTGTTCAGGTGTAGACAGAACTATGTTTGAAGATGTACAGTCCACTTTTATGGGGCATAATTAGAATTTCTTTGTCCATACAGGCGTGTATGCATTTTCAGTTAAACAGTAAAACTGGTAAAGACCTACTCTTACCTTGTGTTAGAGCTGTGCTCTTTCAGACACTGAAAGGGGGAGGGGGATATGCAGGAATGCTGATGCCAAAGCAGTTTCTTTACCTGCTTAGACCCTTCCCTGTTTAGTGTAATATTAGTGTTTATCATCTTTTGGTCCATGTACATGCAGAGTAGTTTATGTGGATATTTTGGTGTGAGGCTCTAGTTTTTGTACTCATTACATCCTTTAGGCAGATTAAATCAATGTTAAAGTTGGCATTCTAATCATTGTTTCAACTTGATCAACTTTTCTGAAAACTTCTACGTTCTTTGCATTTAATACTCTGGTACATGTAATACTTCAGTGAGCTTTGCTTGTCAATTAGTATTTTTAAAGGTGATTCGATAGGCCATCCTACAAAAACAGATTATAGCCATGATTTAACAGAGTAATAAACAACTGATTAATATCTTTTTCCGTCAGTCAAACTATTTTGAGTCATTTTAAAGGGATGCCTAGTTGCTGGGTATAACATTTTTTTCACTCGAGACTGAGAATGTGCAGCTTCTAGGTTGCTGTCTGCTAGTGATTTTCAGTCAAATAAAAGACTTCCTAAGTAGAAGGAGAGAGAAAATTGGTGAAAATGTATCTGGGGAACAAACCTTTCAAGCTTTGAGTATACATATGAGGCAGAAGACCGTTTTTGTTCTTCTCTCCATTCTTCTCCTTCCCCCCCCTTCCATCCAGTCTGCAGATCCCTTTTCTGGTAGTTGAATTATTTTTAGTTTAGTAAACTGAAAGTAGTGAGCCCTCACGTGAAGTAACCTATACTTCAGCAGTTGCTAGACCTTTAATAAAAAGTCCATCTTAATAATTCTTGCATTTAAGTGTAATGTCAAAGGCTATTTCATAAATCTAATGCAAATAATTTTTAAAGTTTCTAGCTATAAGTAATATATTTTCCTGGATTTTCTTCTCAGCAACCCGATAGCAGAAGGGTCAACTCTTCTGTTGGATTTTCTGTTTTGCAGCATACAAGCAATGACCCTTATTGCTTTGTGGAATTTTATGAACACAGAGATGCAGCTGCTGCATTAGCTGCTATGAATGGGAGAAAAATTTTGGGAAAGGTAAGTTGCTTACACTGTAATCTTAGATTTAAGGAATATAGGTTTCTGTAAAACTATTGATAACTGTGGGGCATTCATTTTGTTGAAGATGTTTACCAAGGTTAAATATTGTTAGAATAATATTTTAAAAATAGTGATTGACGAAAGTAAGTCTTGTTTAGGAAACATATTGTTTGTGATGTTCTAATTATGACAGTGTTTTACATTGAATGATGATTTGTAAACATTAACAGTTGTAACCCTCCCTTGAATGAAATTGTAAAATGCGAGAATTTTGTGAATTTATACTAAATCTTATGCTTATTTTCAGGAGGTAAAAGTAAACTGGGCAACAACACCAAGTAGCCAGAAAAAAGATACATCCAGTAAGTAAAGTAATGCCACAGTATCACTTCTACACAAATACTTCACAACGTGGTAATAATTTGTCATAAATGCATTTAAACTTTTCTTCCTCCCATCTTGTGTTTAATAGAATTTTGCAAACTAATTCTTCTGTTTCTGCTTTACAACTGGGGAAACTGGAGTGGACAGATTAAATTGCTGCTGCTCATCAAATGGAATCCTGGGTGTTCCTGGTTCCCAGTGCTGTGTGCAGAGCATCACTTTCTCAGGCGTTGAAATTTTAGATAGCAGTTAAATATTTGATAAGTCAATTATTTATTTTCAGATCACTTCCATGTGTTCGTTGGGGATTTAAGTCCAGAAATAACAACAGAAGACATCAAGTCAGCATTTGCTCCTTTTGGTAAAATATCGTAAGTATCATAATAAACACTTCCAATATCAGTTAAAAAACATAACAGTGATAATTTGTTTCTGAGTTGAAATGTTATTGATTATCTCTTTAGATAATTTTTCTGATAATATCCTTATGTTGGGTGGGCGGTAAAGAGGGGTTATTGTTTCATCTCAGTATCTATATCATGATTGTAAATATAGTAATGTAATTGTGCTCCGGTTTTGCTGAAAGCAATGTGCTTTTAACCTAATTTATATGCTAATGTCCTTCAACTTTTTATTACAATTTAATTACTGTTCCTAAGTGTGACTTTTTGTTGTTCAGAATGTGTACAGAGTACTGACTTGACAACTGGTATATGTGGCATCCCCAGTGTATTTTGTATGCATTCATACTGTGTTTCATAGGCAGTATAGAAAACTGGGCAATTAGAATTTAATTTTATGAAGCAGCTGGTTGAATAACTTGTGAACGTTTTGAAAAAAGCTAATACTTAAGAGAATGAAATCTAATTTTTTGGGTGATAACAGGGGATGAATTAAGATTGTAATATTTAAATGAAAGAATGGTGGATTTACAATATGTGCACATTTCTACCAGTTAAGAGAATGTTTCTTTAAACTTCTCATAGATAATTCAGGTGATGCTAAATCACCTGGTGTTTAAACTGAACATATTTAATGTTATAAGAATCCTTATGAGTGCCAAAGTATGCATGTCCTTAAGATTAATGCTACAAAAAAAGTCTGTTAATATTATATTAGTTTATAAAAAACTTTCAAAGTTGCACATGAGCAGTTTTGTACTACTTTACAGGAATATATTTCTAAGAACAAAATTCTTATTTTTCTCTTGTTCTGTACACATATTTTTAAATGAATCATAAATCTTATTTCTTACCTCTGCTATTTTGTTTACTTTGCTTTTTGTCTCTTTATGTGGTAAGTAGTACTGTTTTAAAAATCAATTTAAAGAGAATAATTCAGGTTTCTGTTTCTCAATCTATATTTATACCTGAGACCTGCAGTTTTTCTAAAGTCCAAGTCACAATTAAAAGTAATAGCATTCTGGTTATTTTGCAGAATTGCTCATAAGAATGGACAGGATCTTGAAGGCTAACTGCAAGGAACTGTGCACACTGGAACTCAGTTGTAGATTTTTTCTCATTTCTATTTATTCTTATTATACATTATTTATATATACATATTTTAGTATTTACATTTTAACATTCTATATTCAGTGCAGTTCTATATTTCCAATCATTTTAACTTACTCACTAAAATTTCTGTGTAAATTTGTTGTTTTCGTACTGGTGTGCTTAGCATTGTTGTTAGTTTTATTCTCCTTTCTTTAAATTTCTGAAAATGTCAATTTTTCAAAATTTACAGCTACCCAAACTCCAAAATGATGGTAGAGAATTGACCAAGAAAAATAAAGAAATCTGTTAACAGGCCATGTATGCCTTTTAATTCCTATTTTTTCCTCTTTTTCGATTTTTTTAATATTTCATATATTTTGTATCACTAGGCAGAAGACATTTAACTATTTAGAAAATGCATGGTAAATTAGATAGAATTGTTACAGTAATTTATAGAACAGTAAACCTTAGAGGACCCTAGACAATAGACTATTAGAAAAGGAAACTTTGTTTCTCTTATACTTCAAATTTGAACATTCTAGTTTTAGCCAGTATAGGTTATGTGGATAGGTTGCATGTTTATTACATGTTATTTTTTTTGTCCTACTGCTTTTTTCTAACAGGTAAAGAAGCAATAGGGAGAGTTCAGGAATGACTGTAGTTTTAGGGCTAACTGAATTTATAAGAAAAAATTATGCTCACGATACAGTGTGTGTGGTTCCTTTTAGTTTTTATTTTGCAGGTTATTAATATTACCCTCATATAGCTGTGCTTCTTTTCACAGGGATGCACGGGTAGTTAAAGATATGGCAACTGGAAAGTCAAAAGGCTATGGTTTTGTATCTTTTTATAACAAACTGGTGAGTAATCACAATGTAGACTTAAAATAATTGCCTATTTTCCACTTCTAGTTTTGCCTCTATGTTTATGTATTCACTATGTATCAGACTTTCCCAAGGGAAATAAATTTGCTTGTACTGGTCAAATTTACTTTTAGTCAAAAACTTCTGTTATTTATGGTTAAGGGTCGGAAAAATTCAGATGACAGCGATGCTATGAGAACATTGTGAAAAAAGGTTGGAGAACGTTGCCAAAGAAGATTACTGAACATAGAAAGCTTATTTGGGTGTGTACGGGAAGTTCCGCTTGGTCTGTGGAGCCCACTGAGTTGGGCGCCTGGTCCCATCAGTAGTGCTTTGGGTCTGTTAGCTGAGACACCACCCCAGGTCTGCTGTGGTTCCCTGTGTTAAGGTAGGAGCCCTTGCAAAATGATGTCCTGGAGCCCTCAGTCCGAAGGAGTGCAGCGCCATGCTACGCGGCAGGGTTTGGTGTTTGCCAGGTTCAGGTTCATGCCAAAGCTCAGTATTTCTGGGGACCTAATGCAACCAAGTGTGTCATACACGCACTTATGCCTGGATTTATTTTCTTGAGCGCTGCATCTCAGTAAAGCTCTTGGTTGGTCCTTTGCTTGAGCTGTTAGAACATTTTGAAATCTAGGATGGTTCTTTGTTTTGAGTAATTAATTGGCGGCTAGGAGTTGATTCTGAACTTCTAAAGCATTTTGCTTATGCCTGTTGTAAAACTGAGGGTTTTTCTTGGTTTTGTATTGGTTGTTGTTACACAGTGAATAATGTTACCTACGCTTAGAAAAAATGCTTTCAACAAGTGACTAGTATCCCTTTCTGATACAGGTATTAAAGATGTTATTTGTAGAATTTAATCACTACAGTACTGATAAAAATCAGATTAAAAAAAAAAAGTAATGCTGTGCCCTACCGTTTGTAGCAATACACTTAACAGATAATTCTTGGCAATTTGGAAGTTAAGTAAATGTTTGACAGCATAAGAAATTTGTGAAAATTAATTCGAAAATTGAGCCGTATGTGTTTAGAGGTTTGTTTAGGACAACATGGGGAAACTGTAAATTGTTTTCCTTAAATATTTTGCATAGGAAAAAGACACACAGTTAGGCATGTATGTCTAAAAGCCTTGTTTGTGTGGTCAAAAGTCCTACATGTCAAGACTGTCTTCTGTAACAGTTATCTGGAGCTGAATCTTAATCAGGAGAAAAAGTTGGAATTTCTTTTCTTCAGATTGCAAATGCCATAAGATATTACAATTGAATGCCTTGATTTAGTGTCATTTTCCACTTACACTTGGTTTATTTTGTGTTGCAGCTGAAGTAGACGAGGAATAGATGTCTTATTTCCTTGTACACCTCTTCCCTTATCATACGATTGTGTTTGGTTTCTGTGACTGTAGGGGAAATGTGGTAACAGCCATACAGAATGCAAGTTACTAGGTTCTCTTAAGACTGAGCCGTAAAACCTCCAATTTAAAATCTCTATTCATTCTGCAAAATTAATGGGTGAATTCTAAGTGTAATACTAAAAAGTACTTCTAAAATTTGTGTCCTGATTGCTGTTCATTTAAACAGCAGCTGCACCTATCAGGTTATGGCACAACCATCCTGAGCTGGTAGCTTAAGGCCTGTTTTTCAGAATTTATTCTCATCCTGCTAGATTTGGGCAAGTGGGATATCTTCCCAGACTCTAAATACTCCAGCCTGAGATCTTAATGCACACCACAGTTACAAGAAAATTTTAACTCCTACATTGAACTGGAACAGTTACGGCATGGGTTCCGTTCCATTTCTCATAGCTGTGATCTTCAAGGCTGGCAGCAAGATTCATTAGAACTAGTTTCCTTTCCTAGTCAGTTTGTAACTTACTTGCTATGTTTTTGGGAGCGAGGATACTTGAATCAAGTTCGGTGGTTTTTATTGTCTGGTGGTTTGGTTTTGTCTTTTAGGGTTTGGGTTTTTTCTTATTGGTCACCTCTCATAATTTCTTTTTTGATTTATGTATTGTCTTCAAAATCAGCACTCTGTGTAACTGAGACTTAAGAGGATCAAGGTCCTGAGTGATTTGAGTTCGTTATAGCTGGAAGCCTTCAGTGTGAGGCAGGACAACGCTAGCAGCTCGTCTTTAACTTGGCTGTGTGTTCTCTTTGTCCCTTGTGCTTGGTGTTTTCTTTCTTAAGCTTTCTGCCTTTGGAAAAGCATTTCAAACATACATACTATTTGCTCTGCTTCTCTTTCAAAGCGATTGGTGAAAAAATTGCTTCTTGCAAATGTTAGCAAACTTATCCCTTCCTTACTAGACGTTTCTGCTTACAATGCCAACTTCAAGACTGTCTTCTAATTTATGCTCAAGATAACAAGCTAAGGCAGGGGGGCTGTGGACTCGTGTGTGTGTGTTCATACAATGACTTTAATATTTAGAGAATTTACAAAGCGTTCTGCTCAGACATATATTGTATGCCTCCAGAGGGCAGAAGAGAGGATGGGATGGGTCTGGGATGTGCAAATAATAAATAAAAGGAGACTTACACGCTCAATCAAGTTGTATCTCAGCATTACAGTTTCTTAGTAACTACCATTCAGCTTTCCCAGAACTTAGGATTTTTCTACCTAAACTTGGCCTATTATGTTGAGTGCATATTAAAATTCTGAAAAAACACATTCAGATGTTATTATACAATGTCTTTTGCAAACACATACTGCATGGTATAAATGTTACTTGGGTTGCATCTGAGAAATTTTTCAGTGAGGGACTTTGATGATTAAGAAGTCTTTCCTGGCTATTCATTTGTTACTATTAAATATACTTTTGTGTATTGTATTTTTAGTAGTCAATTGGCAAAATATGTTAATAAATAAAATTATAGTAGTTTTATTTCAGTAACTGTTTCCGGCATCTGTATGACCTTTGTACTTTATTGGGCAGCCTTCAAATATTCTAGTACGGATTCTTGTTGTGTAAAGGTAGTATATGTATGATTGTAGCTGGCTTCTAACCTGCGTGGAGAAAATGGGGGTGGGAGGAAGGTTTTACCAAATCACTTGAGGGCCTTCTTGGCTTTGTGTTATTTCATTTTTGACTGCTTGCTGTGGTTGTTCAGAATTTCATATACTTTTTACTAGTTACTGGTTTTGTCAACAGAATTAACTGACAACCAAGACTTTCTTCGAAGTAGACTTGTACATACTTCTTGTTTGGATGTGTTTATAATCTCTATTTTAATCTCTTTAGGATGCAGAAAATGCTATTGTACACATGGGAGGCCAGTGGTTGGGAGGCCGTCAGATCAGAACTAACTGGGCAACACGGAAACCACCAGCCCCTAAAAGTACACAAGAAAGTAAGACCTTCATGTAGTGCTATGTTGTGTTTGCTCTCTTGCATGTCACTGTTCAATGGAGGAATAAAACATACTGTTGCCAAAATCATGTCACTTAATTACATATCTAGCTTGACTTCCAGATCTTAAAGAATAGATTTTTTGATACATCAACATAGTGGTGGCACAACTGGTCTGTCGTAAAATATTGAATGTGTTTGTTAAATGTATAATTCATACTTGTGCACGAGGTAAGTATCTGGGACACTGTGGTTACTGTTAGCCTAGTGCTTAAAAACAGCCTTCTCTCTTTATAGATAATACAAAACAATTGAGATTTGAAGATGTAGTAAATCAGTCAAGTCCAAAAAACTGTACTGTGTACTGTGGAGGAATTGCATCTGGGCTAACAGGTATGATTTGTTTTGTTGCTTTTCTATTATTGAAACTTGTTGGACACCAAGATGGTTACTAATTCAAAAATGTTGTATGTTATAGATCAACTTATGAGACAGACTTTTTCACCATTTGGACAGATTATGGAAATAAGGGTGTTTCCAGAAAAAGGTTACTCATTTGTCAGGTATGGACAAAGAAAAATAAAACCTGTGATTTTTCTCGGTAGTAATATTTCATCTTTCTGTAATATCACTTGATTGAACTTCTGTGGATAGATTAAAAGGTGTCACCATATGTTCATAGAAAAAATTGGAACTTTTAAAAGTGCCCACCAATCTTTTTTTACCTGAGAAGATGAGTATCTGTGAAAGCAGGTCTTTTTCTCTGGATTTCCTGTATGTATGGAGTTACTGTTTTTTAACAATGGGGTGAAAGTACTACAAAGCATAACATTAGTTTGTTTTACATTCTTTAGATTTTCAACCCATGAAAGTGCAGCACATGCTATTGTTTCAGTTAATGGAACCACAATTGAAGGACATGTTGTTAAATGTTATTGGGGTAAAGAATCCCCTGATATGACTAAAAACTTCCAACAGGTAACTGCACTTTAACCTTTTCATTGTATTACAAAAGCAATTGTGTATATACGTGTGATGCCTTCCTAGCTATAGTAGTTAAATTTTGTGGTAGAGTTCTTATGAAATTCCATGTTCTGTCTCAGTTATGTTCCAGTTGTTCATCAAATTGGGCTAGCGATTTTGATGGAGTATCTGTTACTGTCTTCTGGATATGATTCAAGATAGGGAGAAACTTTGAGGTAATGCTGATTCTTGCTAGTTCACAAACTGCAGACTAGGTGACTATCCAACTAAATATTCTTTAGTATTTCAAACACACACAAATACCTTTTTCAGTACAAGGATCTAAGTAAGTCACAGTGATGTCTTATTCTTCTGATCTCATTATTGCTCGTTTTAGTCCTGTGATTGATATAGCCAAAAATGTTACCTTCAGCAGCGCAAAAGGAACATAATCCACCTCTAGAACCTCAAGTACTATGAATTACTCTCTCCATAGGTGGATTACAGTCAGTGGGGGCAATGGAGCCAAGTATATGGAAATCCGCAACAGTATGGGCAATATATGGCTAATGGGTGGCAAGTACCATCATATGGAATGTATGGCCAAGCATGGAATCAACAGGGTTTTGGAGTAGAGTGAGTAATTGTATTTAATATTTTAGAATATTCCAAGAATGTTATATCTGAGTTCCAGGCTCATTTGGTTCAAGGATTGTACAAAGTTTCAAGCCTTAGGCGGACTCCTACGTGCTTAAAGCTTATGTTTAATGACTTCCATGGACCAGGTACTGGGGTGAGTCATTCTGACTTGTACTCGGTCACACATTTTATGTATATGGATGTTGAGACGGAAGGCACGAAGACCACCTTCTATGGTAGAGTTTTGGATGGTGGGTCTTGTCTGATAGCTAAAAATTTTCTGGATTCTGACTTGAGGTTGTGAATACTGGAGAGTCTGAGCCAGGGAGCCAATGGATTTGCCTAAAGGGTTTGTAACCCTGGACAGAAGAAACTACAGACTGACATTTTAACTTATGCAGTGTAAGAATCTGGGTGGGCTTTTAATACTTGATCTCTTGAAGACTGACGTCCTCGCAACGACTTCTTGTTTGAACATTCTTTTAAAATAATTTGTTTATGTAATTCTTCATTATCTGTTGCCAAATAAACATACTAAGCCCTGATAAACCTGTCACTGGTATTCATGCCAGTTAGGCGTTGGGAATTTTTTGCATTTCTGCATCACTGATGTTGACTTACAGCCACCTGCACATGTACGTGCCTTAGGAGGTGGTTGTCCTATGCAACTAGTACCCAAAGTTTGTGGGTCTCTTTTTTTTCCTTTGTTCCTAAAAATGATATTTTCAAGAATCACATGTTGTAGCACTTAACCTGAATTACTCGTTAAAGAGAAGAAGAAATTGTTCTATTTCGGTATTAATAGTAGTGTAGGAAGTATGTTTTTATGTTCTTTTCTTTAGTCTGTCGTCTTGTAAATAACTAGCTTGCGTGATTATTTTCCTTTGTTTTTCCCTTTCCTTTTTTTAACCATTCTGTTTCTTTTTAAGCCAATCTCCATCTGCTGCCTGGATGGGTGGATTTGGTGCTCAACCAGCCCAGGGACAAGGTGCTCCTGTAATACCTAACCAAGCTGGATATGGTATGGCAAGCTACCAAACGCAGTGAGCTGGGACTCTGTTTAAAAGTGTGTATTTCATGATAGGCTGCAGTTTCCAGTGACATTCTGAAGACTGGAATGTAGACAATGAAAAAAGAAAATATTTATTTTAAAAATGGAAATGTTTGGAACCTTTAGCACAGCTTTGCTTTGGTGAAGGACACAAATGTCTTCTAGTTCTGCCTTTTTAAGTTTTTGTTCATGATGGATATGAACATGTTTTTCTTTGTGTACAAAAATTAAAAATAAAGTCAATAAAGACAATTCTGACTACAAATTTTGATATAGTAGGAGAAATGGCTAATGAATTTGATCTTTAGGTTACCATTCCATTTTTTTGTTCTGTCTTCAGTGTTTTATATCACTGTGCTTTTTAAAAGAAATGATGTTGAAAAACAGCAAGTTGCTTTTAGTTCAACACACATCCTGAAATAAACTGTGGACCAATCATTACAACCTGCTAGACAGTATTGATTTTTCAAGAAACCTGTGGGCATAGCTGAGAAAGTGTATGTAGGTCTTGGAATAATTTTTTAAAAAAATATTTAATTTTTCTACATGCTTAAAGAAAACAGTCTGATACAAAGAGTAGCTCAGTCTAAAATGAAAAACAGTACTGTCTGAGTAATTTCACATAACTTTTACTGTCCACATTCAGGCACACATGAAAAGTTTTCAGAGCTGGTTTGCTTATTAAGACTGTAGTAATTTGCATTTAATTTTGAGAAGTAAAGAAGTTTTTGCAAGTATGTTGTTTGTATTCAAATCAGACAGTCATACTTGTGCTTTTACATAAAGTTTGAAGGCTACAAATTGTAAATATTTCATAATTACAGTGTTTCAAAAGCATGCTCAAACATAGAAGTAGCAATGTAATTATTCAAAGTAATACTTAATATACTCTACTGCTTTAAATGCAGTAGATTGACAAGAATGTGCAAGACTGACATTTCCAAAGTTGGCTATTATGTAAAGTTACATAAAGAACTATAACAAAGAGCCTTAATTTTAATTTCATAAATCTTTAATGCATCAACTTTTTGTCATTCGAAATACGAATTTTTTGCTTTACGTTATTTGGTATGTAAATACCTTGGTTAACAACCTTGTAAACCTATTTCAAGGTTATTATAAGTTGTATAGTATCTTGAGTGTTTTGAAAAATCTTGATGTTTTTTAAGTCTAGAAATATTTTGCCCAAGAATTTTTTAACAAGATTGTTAAAAACATCTTATTTTAGAGAATATTCAATGTGCCATTTGGTAAATGGAGATGCAGTTGAAACAGTACACTGAGTTGTGACTTATTTTTAATTAAAGTTTTTGTCTTTATGGGTGGTTTGCATGTGATGAACCTGTACAGAGGCTGGGTTGTTTGTGTACTGAGTGTGTAAATGGATAAATCATGAAGATGTTTAAATGGTATACTTGGGTTATTTCTGAATTATTTTATGGATACATTGATATAAACTGCCTCAATAAATTTGAAGTTGAAAATGAATGTAAGTTAGATATAAGTACTGTGTCTTACCTGTGACAGCTAGGGGGTGCAAATGTTTCAGTTGTATACTGAAATACACTGAGGCAGGCACAATTTAAAAAAAAAAGAAAAAGTAGGATTTGCAGTGGTAGTTCAGTGAAGCAAACTTGCATTTTAAAAGAAACAGAATGTTTGATTTTAGAGATGATAGTTCTAAACGAGTGTCTGAGAAGTTGCATATTTTATCTTTTCTGTTTCGTACCATGCAGGTGTTGCAAGTTAGAATAGGTTTTGAAATGGAAACTTGCAGTTTTGTTAAACCCAGCCAGGTTGTGCAAATAACTACACCTAATGCTGTAGCAAATCACATGAGGTTTTGTTCCTCCTCTTCTACTTGACATGTTAAATAGTACCTTGACTTTTAGATCAGGTTGAAAGTGAGATATACTGGAAGAGCAGTTTAGTCAGTTGGCTCAACTGTACCCAGAGATACTTGTACCTCTGGGCATCTAATGCATGCAATAATGACTGAAGTTAGTGTGGAACCGTAAGTGCTTGTGATGACAGAATTGGCCCTTTATCTCTGTTTCTCCTTTATGGTATGCGTAGTGTTTTTCCGCTCAAGTTAGGAATCTTGTCTATAGGACTTCCATTTTTCTATAAATTTTGTATATATGTGTATATCTATGCGAGGATCGGCCTATACATTGTAGTTTGGAACAAAAAAAAAAAGTCACAAGTAAGTCTGCACATTTGTTACTTACCTGGTTTAAAAAAAATCACAAGTCAGTAGATACACGACTTGCAAGTTACTTTAGGATTTCTTAGACTTCACTTGCAATCTGGGGTTTCTACATAATTTTAGGTCTTTCACATGACTATGTTCTGGATGCATGCTGGTATGTATGCAGTATGTTCTTTAGGCGCTACTGAAGAGTTAAATGAAGCAGTACATTGCCACATAAATGGGTGTAAGATTAAGGCAGTGATCTTTCAGGTACCAATGTGCAGATCACCTTAAATCTGATTATTTAATATGCCTGCTGTGGAGCTGGGCCGTACCTGACCTGTATTTCAGGATGAAAGATAGGATATACTTTCTCATTTAAGTCTGCTGTCATTGATTTTTGTACAGCTTTTCTTTAATGGTGATATTTCTTCGCAGACTGCTCAAGATATGGGAGTCTCCAGTGTCCTTTAATGTTTTTATAGCATTGCGAGGAAGAGTTGTAATTTGGATTGCTTTCTACTCAGTAGCATTCATAAATGCATCAACTGACAGTTTTTTGGCACCAAAGAGCCTCTTGCACCATACTGCTTTTACGAGTGACTGTTACACTTGTTGTAATTTCTCTAACTGCAGAAATCAACCGGTACCTAACCCCTTACCACTAGGATTTGGATTTCAAAAAGTATTGATTTATCATCGCTTAAGTTTATGCGTGCAACCTGAAGCAAGGTTGTAATCTGCATTTGCAGAAAATGTTCAATAAAAGTGAAACATGATAAAGGGCTTATCCTGTATTGTCATCTGTCAGAACATTGTCCCTCTTTGCTGTAAAACTGACAGCAGGCATACAAGGCTGAACTTGTAAACTATGCACTTGCAATCATGTAAAAGATGTTTTATTTAAAATTTTTCATGCAAAACCATTTTGTATTTTGCAGAGTTGCAGTACTAAGGCTGTAAATCTAAGGTTACGTGTAGCTTTTCATCAGTCCTGCCTCCTTGTGTATATTTGTTAACAGTTTTCAGACATACTTTTCCCGTAGAACCTTGTTCCTTACTAAGATAGCTTCATGAGATGGCTATTCACTGTATCGGAACCATTTCCTTCATTTCACTCGCCAAAAAGGTCTCACAGTGAATAAGGCTTAGTTTTGCAGAAAATGATTGATTTGTTGTTCTTGTGTTTGTACACAAGGAAGCAGACTTAAATTGTATGGACATGATTAGTGTCTGATACTTATTAATTATTTGACTGTTTTTCAACAAGGGCACAAGTCATTATTTTAATCACGTGGAACTGTTTCCTGGTCAGCAATAAAAGATTTTGTTGCACTGTTCTTACATTGCAAGATACAGGCAATCTTTTATTCAGTATACTTCAAAAAAAAAAATGGATGGAGTTTGTAAAGAACTACTCTGTACAGTTTGGGATCCGGATTGCTGCTGTAATAGCTGATCATATGTGGTGCCTGTTCAACTTTGGTAGATTTAAGGGTTTCACTATGTAATAACGTTTCTGTTCATAAAAAGGCAACTGCAGCACAATAGCTGCTGGGAAGGTCTTTGTGTTTCATTTCAGCCAACTTTTGTGGATCCAGTTCACTTTCATAAAAAAAAAAAAAGATACTTGCGTTTTTCAGTATCACGTGGATAAATCCTCCCCACACCTTTACCATCACTTCAAATGAAAGAAAATGATGAAATGTTTACTGAATGTTTTACTTTAAAAAGAAACAGGCCTTTATGTTGATGAATGAACGCTGATTCTGTCATCTTTCTGGGCATGTGTGCTGATCTAGATCATGGATGTGAATGACATGCTCTGCTCACTGACATTTAAAGGGTAATGACTCAGAAAGTTAATTTGACATAAGTAATGATTATTTGAATACAAGTTACTCTTGCTTAAATACACAGCTGCTCATGCTTTGATTAAAGCTGATCTGAACCTTCCTGGTTATTAAAGAATTCCTGATACGCTGTGGGAAGAAACATTGCTTTACCTTGTATCTTAGTATTCAAGCTGTCAATAAGACAACAGAGTTGCATAGATGTTTTGTTGTTTTTTTGTTGTTGTTGTTTAGAAGAAAAACACTTAATGGGGTTGTGTCAAGGAATTCAGTGTAAGCTGACTTTCCTGTAGTGATGGGTGATAGCATTTGAATATTTCCCTTTCAAAGGGTCAGTCGCTCTTCTTTGCATGAACCCAGGTTCTCACTGATCCCAGATACTTGGCAGCTCCCTTTCCCAGCTGCTTGCAGGGAAGGGAGGAGAAGAAAAGGGGAAAATGGTGAGACTAAGTGGTACATGTGCCAGACTGGTGTGCAGGACGCAGCAGCATCAGTGCCAAGTCATATTGCCAAACATATTTGAAATCATGACAGGCTTACACAGATACCATGGCAGTATCTGAAGTATTGTGATCGTTCAGACACAAACTTGCTTTGTCGCCTTGCTTAAAATAATGTTGCTTTAAAATTACAAAACCAGAAAACACATAACTTTTGGCCACTTTCTGTTTTGGTTCCAGAGAAAATAGATACACATTGAACAGCCAAGCTACAATGGCTAAGTTGACTAAACAAAGAAAGAAAACTTAATGGAGCAAATTGCATTAAGCATCTGAATTTGTAGACCTTTGCCTAATTTAGCCCTCTTGGCTTGGCATGCTGTTGTTTGCCTGTATTGTCTGTTTTGTTTGTATAATTGAAGTAGTTTGAGATAGGCATGGCTCCTTGTTGAATGTCTTCCCATTCTTTAGATGTGTAATTTCTGGAGCAGAGGTGGGTAGGAATTGAATAGGAATCACAAGTCTGCCACATGAAACACTGAAGAGTGCTTACATTTCCTAGATGGAAATTGATTTACTAGAGCCAACTCTCTGGAAGTTTAAATATCACAGGGGATGATGAAAAGCCGCCCTCCTCCATTTGAGTAGCTAGTTCTTTGACCTTAATAAATGGAGAGTTATTGGGTTGCTGTTAAATGAAAAACATTCATTGTGGTTTCTTTGGTCCTTTCAATGCAGCAGATATTTTTCATTCCACAAATGATTTGTTTGTTTTAATGTTGGGTTATCAAGTATGATGGGAAAGACCAATTGATACAGTTTATTGCTTAGTTCAGATTTTCCAAATCGGGTATGGACTGCAGGAAAAATAACCCTCTTAGTTATTAAAAAGACCATGTAATTTTGCAATATACCTTTGTAGAACCATTTCTACTTGAGTTTTACTTGCACCTGCAAGCACAAGGAGGCTACAGGAAGACACTTTAGACCGTAAAGACAGAATCAACCTTTTGGAGCTGCTGTTACATGCTACAGCTACCGTACCGGATCACTGCTGTACAGTCAAATGCTGGAAACATTTATGCTTTGCTGCTTTCTTTGGTTTTAGAGTGCAAAGCTGTTGTTCTGCAGAGAATAAATCTGTCCTGTATATTTGCAAATATTTGGAGAATTAGGGCTTCTTTCATTTACAGGTATATGCTGTGATTTTGTAGGAGAAATTTCTGTTCTATGTGGGATTAATTATCTCAAAACATGGCTAGTTTCAGACAGACTAAGAAAAATAAAATATGACTGTTTCTAGGGCACTATTTTTAGATGAATCTTGCCTCCTGCTTGCATTTATGTACTTCATGGAATAAGGTTATGAAAGTCCATGCAACACCTCTCAAATCGCTTAAAAGCAACAGTTTCAGAAGTGAGCAATTTACTATAAACTTGTAGCACGCATATGACTAGACCTTGTTCTGGAGGTGTAACATCTGTTCATATGTATTGCTAATGTATTTTGAAATGGTCAATACCTGAGGTCAGAGCACTAACATAAATTGCTGAACATGTGTTGCATTTTGAAGACTATTTAAGGCCAGTATACAAGGTGATGCTGTGTTCACATTGACTTCTGGGAGCATTCCTTCCAGCATCTTTTTGCTTCATGGTCTTTTAGGAAACAATATAGAACCTGTCCTCCAAGATGTATACACGGAAATTTGGCAAGGTATGCAGTATTATGCTTTAAATACATCTTACAAGGTCACAGCATCTAGCAACAAGTGTCTGACACACTGCATAGGTTAGAAAACTGACATTTCATTGAAATGCTTCTGCAGCAAAATCTTACTGGAAGGTATTACCAGAGTCTTTTCTGTCTGTGTGACTTCTAAAAAAAGGAAGACAACATGCAGTCTCATTAGAAGTATCCGAGAATGTCCAAATCTTAGTTTACTGAGGCTGTGGAAACAGGCATTCCTTCATAACTGTTTTCATTGTAGAAAATACATGTGGATACTTAAATTGTGGGTTGTGATTCAGTTGTTATAGCTATGCATCTCATTTTTCATACCCTGTCTATTTTGCTGTGTTTCTCACTTTATTATGTGTTTCTAACAGAGTTGTACTTGCTTTTTTGTGCACAAGGAGCCAATCTTTTTTGCGTTTGCATCTGATTCTTAGCAGAAACACGCTGACCTCAGGTATCATTTTTAATGTTCCCCCCTATTGCAAAAAGCTTTGATTTCTGTACTTTTAGGCATGTTTTAATATTTACAGATGGATGTTGAATGCATGTGTTAGCTTTTGGGGTGGGTTTTTTTTTGTATTTTCAGGTTCATACCAGACTGGACATAATTCACAAAACCAGATTTCTGTACTGTGCCCACCATCAGTCTGAATTACATAGCGTCCAGAGGGGCTTAGAATGCTTTTAAGGTTTTGATGGTGATTTCTTAACTCATTTCTAGTTTAATATATGAATATTGTTTTACCAAATCAAGTTTTTTATTGCTGTAAAATTGGATATTGAAACCCATATTTCTTCATCTCAGGTTTTAATTCATGGTGATACTTCTGTTTTGTGAAAGCTGTTTTTAAATCTTGCAGGTATCCTGGAGCGTAAAAAAAAAAAAATTACATTTGTCTCTCTCTTCTTTTTCAATTTAAAGACAATATAAAAGGAAAATAAAATTCCTTCACTTTAATTCTTTCTTCTTCATAGAACAAAGTTGAAGAAACTCGAGAAGTAAGAGTGGTTTAGCAGTCAGGTTGTTATCAAACGTAAATATGCATTTAATACTAACCTAATGAAACATTTTTACTTCTTCACTGTGAGATGCAAAGAACAACATAAAACATGGTTTTAAAAAAAAAATCACCCACTTAAATTGCAAGCTTTGAAACACTTGGTCTTATTTTTTTTTTCAGTGCAATTTATGAAGAGGTCTAGGTATAACTAGCATAAGGTAGGAGCACTACTGGAATTACTTAGCTGTGATTCAATTTCTGCATGTTTAATGTCGCTGCTAGAGTTCTGCAATCTGTATTTTGGCATGTGTAAAGCTGCTAGAGTTGGAGGTATTGAGGAATGTTCTACAAGATTAGGGATAAAAGTTGACCCTGTGAACCTCCCAATACTAATAAGTATTACAAAGGAGTGAGTCAGAGCTTTCTCTGAGTTCGAAGTGAGGGGTGCTGGACAAATTCCCCTGATTTATTTAGGCAAGCCTGAAATAGAATACAGTTTTCTACCAGAATTCTCTTCAAAGCTGCTTTATGCTGTGTAGCTTACAGGAAGGGTATGTTTATATTTTCTCTGTGTGTGTCTTAACAAAACACGATTTTAATCTTTTAATATCTGCTCTTTTACTCTGGCATTTGTGAATCTTCAGGTAGTAAATGCATTTAGCTAAGACTTAGAAAGCGTCGCTTGAAACTAAAAATGGCTTGCTGGTTTAAGGTTGATATAACTAAATAGTGACTCTTGGCCTTGAAGTGAAAAAAAAATACCAGATCTTATCAACATCAAATCACATTGCTTTCTCCAAAAGGAGTAGGCTTAAACCACACTCTAGTGTATTCTAGCAGTGAGCCTGTCACTGATTTCTTTGTGTTTAAACTGTGAAAACGTAGGAGCTAAAATATTTAGATTTTTTTAAAAAATTAAATATCTGAGTCCCTCTAGGTTCACGATCCTCTGTGTGCCTTTCAAGCATTGGCTGATTTAGAAGGAAAAAACTCGAAAGCCATATTTGGCAACCCATCGTGAACACTAAGATGAATGTACGTGAAGTTTGAAACCTGGTTTTATGTATTGAACCTGTGATACTCTGAACAGTCTATGATTTTCATGCGTGTATTCTCAGGGATTAAAACGCCTTGTGTTTTCTGGCCAGAATACAGTTTGCAGTGTGGCATCTAGTCTTATTTTCTACTGTTACCTATGTCATATCATATGAGGCTAAGTTTGCCCATCTATAGAACGTATAACAGATTACATTCTTTTAAAATTCACGTGAAAACATATTTGGGCAAAATGCTGAACTGTTAGCCATATTCAAAAAGTCCTTTGAAGGTTATAAAATTATAGTAGAAGTATAGTAATGTTTGGTTTTGCTTTCTAAATCTCTTATAGAAGTGAGGATGAAGTGCTTAGTCCTTGGGTTTAAGTGAAAATGAATTTTCTTAGAAAAGAATGCAGTCAAAAGCATGCTTGTTTGCTTTAGAGATTTTTGAGGAAACTTAAACATCTTGTCCTCTGTCTTTTCAGCTTGTAAATCCTCATTGCCAATCATGAGCCAAGACGCTTAAAAGGGAGAAAATAAAAAAATTCTCGCAAGGATGCTCTGGCTTTGGTATCATGGGCTTTTGAATTGCACTGTTCTAGTCCGACCTCTCATGTAAGCTCTTGGGTTTTTTATAGCATGTGTTCTACCACATGCGTTGACAAAGAAAATGGTGCTGTAAGTCTTGCACTGGGTTGAGGGAACCAGAGGATATTTCCAGGTGGGACAGGATCTGACAGGGCAGCTGGAGAACATGCTGAATCAGCAGCTCTTACCATTGCAGCTCTTGTAGGAGTTAGAGCTGTTCCTGGTTAACTGTCTGAAGGAAACTTGGCAGCAGAAACACTATTTAGTGGTAAGTGTCACCTCCAGAACAGGTGGCTGCAGCATAATGTAAACCAAGGCCCGTGGATCTGGCCTTTAATGTGTATAGTAACACCTATGCAGCGCCGTGTTCTTGGAGTGTTTTAGACACACGTGCAGTATAACTGGAGAGTAAACTTTGCCAGTCTAAAATTAGATTGTAAAGGTTTTTTTTTGTTGTGTAGCAGATGGTAGCTTCCTACTTCGAAGGGCTCTCGTTAACATTTCAGATTTTAAGTTCTTATAGTTGTGTAAATAAGAAGTGCCTCTACTGAAATCGGTTGCGTTATGTTGGTGTAAATGAAATCGGGGCTTTAAATCACGAGTCGGGTTTCTTGTAGACTGTTGATTAGAGTCTTTCAACTGCAATTTGGCATTGAAATGAGCCGCGCATCTTAGGATTTTTCTGTGATGTTATTCGTAGTTCACGATGTTCCAGAGTAGATTTTTGCAATGGCAACAGCTAAGCACAACTGCTTCCATTTCTTTTCAAAGCCAGCTATTTAAGTCCACCAATTATATTTTAATATATATATATTAAAATAGAATCTTTAGTATCTTGGCCTGAAAACACAGATTTATCAAGTGTGTTTCTGCCTTTTTGGGTGTCTTGCACATTCTCCGCCCCCTGTTGTACCAATGTCAATGGGAAATTCGCTCAACTTTATCCAAATTTTTAAACTTGCCCTCATTTAGGATAATGAGCAGTCCAGGGTTTGCTGCTACACAGTATGCTGACAAGTCATGTATGCGATATGATTTCATTGACTGCACGTATCTCTAAACTTCAGTACATTGCCATTTAAATGGTGCACAATTCTTTAGATGCAAGTGCAGTGACAGAGTGCATCTTCTGCTGCATATTGCCTGGCATGGTGGGCCGTCTGGAGAACTTGTGTTTGACAGCCAAAGGTTATCAAACTTGTGGGTTGTGTTAGCTTAATTCTTAAGGGAAGCTTTTCCCGGTGAAACTTAAGGAAAAGCTGGTAAGAGAGTTGTGATGCAAGATCAAAAAATCAATTTAAGAATGCATAGATTTGGCATGTGGACACTGGCACTGTATGAATTAAGTCATAATTAAAGTTGTGTATGGCAATGTACAGTTATTGCACTTTATTCTTGGACAAAGACAAAAAAATCCACAGGAAATGAACCACGCCTGAATGTCTCCACCAAATTCACCGGGAAGGAAAATTCCCTCATGTCATTATGTCTAATGGACCACTGTGTCTTAAGCATGAGAGCAGAACACAGGGAACAGGCATTGGGAACGGCGACCCCGATGGAACAGGCACTGGTGTGTCCACCTTGGGGTACTGTCTCTGCCGTAGCCCAAATGCTAATGTTTTCAAGGAAATGGGGGAAAATCAAGAAACTTAGAAACCAGATTTTGTATGAAGGGGGGAAAGGAAAGGAGGAAAAAATCTCCTCCTGGCTTCTGCAGGTAGATCTGTGGCAGCCCTGAAGGTCGGGTTTAGCAGTATACGAATGGAGTGCAGATGGACAGATGGGCTCCGTGGGGCTTGGAGACACCAGCACAGGAACACGCACCATGGGTGCAATCTTTGGTCTCCAAGCATTCTCCTGTTTCTTAAGTACTCCCATTTCCAAATCCATGAAGTTAAGTCTTAAAACTACTCCAGTGACCTGTTGTCAGTATGTTAGCTTGAAGATTATTTAGTTGTCGTAGGAATACTAATTCTTAACATTTAAAGTGAAAACCTTTGGGGTTTGTTACCTGATTCTTGCAGAACGCTCAAATCTGGTGGTGTGTGTACTGCTTCAGTGTAAATGTACTGTCCTGAAATATCTGGCATTAATGGATATGACTGAAAAATCCTGAAGTGCGTGTCAGAGCAGTCTTCTCCCGAATCTGACACCATGTACGGTGCCTTTGCTGTGCCTGTGCCACCTGGCGCTGCTGCTGGCGTGGTTTTACCCCATGCTCTTCTGATGCTCGCGCAGAAATGCCAGTTGTGATCCAAATGCCGTTGTGGCTGTCTCACACATCTGCTTGGAAATGCCACGTGCAGCTGTTGAGCCGTTCCCTCAGCAGCGTAGCAAACTTCGTTTTTTAATCCACGCCAGGAGCCAAGAAATCTTCACCAGCTGACACCGCTTTTGGCCCTGGTACTGGAGGCAGAAGTCCAGCGGTGCGTAGGCCAAATCGCTTCAGCTGGAAGGTATTGTGCTGTTGTTTATTTTGGAGGCACAGATGCAATTTATTCTTACGTTCACTGTTCTGGTGTCACCAGTTCCCAAGAATGAAATCTTGGCCTTGTGCGTGTAAGTGGAAAATATCCATACGTTTCAGCGAGGTGGGGGAGCCCATCCAAGTTCCCTCTGTGAACAGCGCCAGTTATAAATGCGTTACTGTGTGTGCAGGACGGGATTTGGCTTACGTGGAAATAAAACAAGTCTTGATTTGTCTGCTGGCGGTGATTTCTCTGACTTTTTAGGTATTGGTGCTATTTCCAGTGGGATTTAAGCACGCGGTTGTTCTGTGCTTCCTGAGATAATTGTCTGTCGATGGCTTACAATTTTTGTCAGAACTATGCAAATTTATCACACTGCCTACATGCTGGATTTTTTGATTAAATGTTATGCAGAAAGTTCTTACTGAAAGTGAAAATACCTTCGTTAAAATCGTAATTGTGCTTTTGCTGTTGAGAGGTAATTGTCCTTCCGTGTCTTTGAGGAGCAACGGGCTCACCCCAGCGCGAGAAACCCGGCACTTCGGTTTGGGTAAGAAACCGCACGCATCCATAAAGGTGACCGTCTCGGGGAGAAGCGTTTTTGTTTCTGGCTCCTGGTGGCCCAGCGCTGGGTGGAGAGAGCTGCTGCTGTCCCGGAGCTGAGGAGCAGACTGGGGAGCAGGGGGCCTGAGCCCGGGAAGAGGAAGGAGAAGGGAGAGATGATGATGATGAGATGGAGGTGGGTGGATCGGAATAACGGTGCTGTTCGCCAGGGGGGGTGGAAGCGGAGAAGGCTGGAAGTGGCACAGCTGCGGCGGGCTGAGGTTGGGAAGGGGAGAGAGGCGGAGTGCAGACCCCCCGTCGTGGCACTGGACGGTCCCACGTGG